>JASDQU010379321.1:0-11253 GCA_032191745.1 Picea mariana | reverse complement strand
GAGGGATTTTAAAACCGAATCCAGATTGTTTGTAAACGCTGTAGCATTGACATACGCATAAGTTGGCAGGGGGCTGCACCCTTTGCCCACCAGTGCAGAATCGGGATCGTCGGTTGCAAGGCCTACTGCAATAATCATCGCCGCTGCCGCGACAAAAGCCACAAGTGAAAAATGGGAAACTTCCCCATCAGTCCGGCCAATAACACCAATGTATAGATTGGAATTGGAAACCAATGGCAGCATGGATATGATCTCAATAGATTTCCTGTCCGTTTATAGCCAGTGTGGAGGAAATTCGATTGCAGTGACGAGGAAGAAGCCCAGTATTTACTGGGCAGACGATACGATCAAAGACCAAGGGACTATTGGGGTAAATTCTATTGAGGTAGTGAGTAAGAAGCACGACACGATCAAAGACTAATGAACGACAAAACAAAAGACCAATGAACGACAGGAGACTGACGCCAATCAAGTCAGGTTTGACCTAGACCGACTCAAATACTTAATTAAATATATTTTTATAATATTTCATCGAAAAAATCAAAGAAAACAAGAGTCCATAAAGGGAACAACAACTTTTTAGTATCCTATTGAGAATGAGTCAAGAAATCCGAGACTCGAGATAGTTGGTGAGTTGATTTTATTTTATTTTTTAAATGCAAATGAGGACAGCACAAAAATAAGTATCTTTTTAAGGAATTAAAATAACATAATTAGCAAGCGTGAGGCATAGGATCCAAATTAATATATCATTAAAAAAGGCAAAGAAGACAGAAGCCGGAAAGGGAAGTAAACCTAATCAAATACTTAATTAAATATATTTTTATAATATTAATCAAAGAAAACAAGAGTCCGAAATGGGACAACGACTTTTTAGTATCCTATTGAAAATGAGTCAAGAAATCCCAGACTCGAGATAGTAGGTGACTTGATTTTATTTTAATTTTTAAATGCAATTGAGGATAGCAAAAAAATAAGTATTTTTTTAGGATTTAAAATAACATTATTAGCCTATGTGTAAGGTATATGAAGCAAATTATGTATATTTATTTGAAATTTGGTGAGAATTTGTTTTTTTTTTTTGTTTGTTAATTTGTGCAGGACCTGACCGTCAAAATCACCCGGGGATCGCACCCGGCCTGAGCCACACCAACCCTTAACATGGTTGGATTTTTTGTCCCCGCAGGTTTCGAACCGATGACTTTAACATCACGGAGTGGCTTAACAACACACTCCGTCACCGACTGTCCTACACCTCGGGGACGATTTGGTGAGAAATTGTTAGATTTGTATATTTTAATGATTATTTTTGTATTATTTAAGTGTCTAAGGATTTTTAGTATGCTGAATCCATTTTTGCTTTCAGAAATGGATTTTGAATAACAAAAAATGGTGATTCATGTAAATTTATATAATCGCCTAAATCACTATTTTTTGTTATTCAAAATCCATTTCTAAAAGCAGAAATAGATTCAGCATGCTGAAAAACCCTGGGTACTAGAATTATAAAAAAATAATCACTAAAATCTAGAAATCTAATAATTTTTCACCAGTTTTTACACAAATATACTAGAAAAAAATCATCATTTCTTAAAACATTTAACCTACAATTATAGATATACCTTGTCCATCCGAATAAGATAATTTGATAATTTGGATCATATGCCTCAAACAGGTTAATTATGTTATTTTAATTCCCAAAAAAATACTTATTTTTTTGCTGTCCTCATTTGCATTTAAAAAAATAAAATACTATCTCGAGACTAGGCTTTCTTGACTCATTTTCAATAGGATACTAAAAAGTCATTGTCCCCTTTCTGGACTTTCGTTTTCCATAAAATATTATAAAAATATTAGAGCAAAGGGCACAACCACCGTTAGATCTACTAGCAACAATGGTTCTAGATTGTTGCTAGTAGATTCTAGTAGATTCTAGACCGTTAGATCACGCCATAATGGATAGAACATAAGTTCATGCAGCCTCATACCCGTTGCAAGCAGACCGTTGCTAAGTTTCCCTACTTAGTTCGTCGCACCACGCACCGAGAATACTTTTTTCTAAGTCAGAATTTGAGCCTGAAACCTGAGATTACTTCACCCTGTGATCATTACCTTGTTCCCATACTATTCACTGTAGTCTCTGAATTCATTTCACACCCAAGCTAGTTGACCCAAACGTGTATGTCGGACGAGCTCAACACTGCTGAGAAAGTAATTGAAGAAGTTTTGATTGACTTAATGACTGAAAGAGTCATGTAGGAGTGAGGATTATCTACAGGAGTCCAAGCATCGTCAACTAGAGGACCCCAAGCCTCCCCTTCCACTTCTCACGTTGGTCCATCCCGGTCGACCGATGAGAAATGGACCAAGCACAGGTATGACATCGCAAATGCCAAGCTTGTCCCACACATTCTACCTACTTACTTACCACCTCTAAGTGGTGCCATCAACCATGACAGTGTACCTCGTGACTTCGAGTACACTTTGATGACCACGTACCTTCCAAAAGGGTTGCGCGCAGTTCGTGTTGACTAGGATAAGCTCACAACACTGAAATTTAGTGATTTTAACCTTGGAGATCATAAAGTTTACAACATGTTAGCCCCGCATAAGTACTTAACCAGGACCAAAGGAAAGAATTCTAAGATCGTCCCTCAATCATGGACCCAAAACCTTGCGTAGTACACACTTCTTAATGTAATGAAGATCCCGCACTTCGACAGACACTAGGAAGTCAACGCATGCATCAAGTTGTTGTTGTCCTGCTACCACGGAGGATACTTATGGTTGGACCACCACATCAATGTGGATCTAAACTTGATCAATCGAATCACAGGCCTTAGTATGCAAGGCCCTGACCCATAGGAGTTTTAACCTGGAAAGACCTCAGACCGAGCACTAGCGCAGAGGATAAAATAAACTTATGGAAATGTTAAGAAAGGCATGCAAGGCTACAAGGTAGCCTTTATCCAGAGTGGCACAATGTGCCTTGCGTGTCAGCTGATCGCGGGAAAGCTAGTTCACAAGAACAGACCAACACAAGTGACTCGATTCGTAGTCGACCTCGCAGGGAAGTGCACCGAGGGACTACAGATGAATTGGGTGCAGTACCTTGTAAACTAGCTAGAGCTTGATTGTAGAGAAGCACAAGACCAAGGGTACGAGTTCCACTTTAGTCGTTTGCTCATACTAATCGCTTTCATCGCCTGGGATCTACTAGAAGGTGCCACTTTTCCAGAGATCGAACCCTTCAAACCACTAGCTGTGAAGTTTTGTACGTTGTGGTACTCCAGTGACATGAACAACAGTGGCAGTCCAATGTCGTATTCCATGCCTATTACAACCAATTGAAGAATACAATCCAATCTACACCTCGCCTCACCCCAAACACACCTCATAGGTTTATACCTTTGATAAAATTCAGCGCTAACCACCACTTCACCTATATCACAACGCACGTTGATGAGCACAAACAACAGCTCTAGTCATACTACAAGTTGACAGAAGAAGACTTGGAGAAAATTACCAAGGAATGGTCGGTGGACCTCCTTGTTGGAGCAGACCCTGCAGAAATGTCTGACATGGAAAGCTTTGAAGCTATGCCAGATACACCTAGACCCAGAAAGACTAAGAAGGATGATGAAGTTCAAGATTTCCATAGCACATCCACGAAGACTACTTCGATCTCACCTACGCACGGAAGTGATGGTGAAGAACTAGGTGGCACAGAAGTTGAGAAAAACAAAGGCGAGGTTACTCCACCTAGAGAGGAGGAGGATAACATTAAGAAAAGGAAGATTACCCCACCAAATACCTCATCCTGAAAGAAAAATAAGGCCACCTGGACTACGTTTAAGACTACCCTCACACCGGACGACTTCGACTTCTTAATTGTTGCGCTGAATGATGCTTCACTAGAGATCGCAGAAAAGAAAGAAGTGAAGCAGGAGGAGGTATTCAGTCAAATCGAGGAAAAAATTCAAGAAGTGCAGCAGGCACTCCATTCCAACCGAGCAATTTATAATGTGCCCTTGACAATTGGAACAACAGGAATAAGAGATGAGCCCATCCAATTACACCAGATCACCGAGAAAGTCGAAGCTCTCCTTCGATGAGCTCAAGAAGACATAGCGCAAGCCACCCAGGATTTGACACAAGTACAGAGAACACTTGTAGAACAACAGAGTAAGGAAGAACAGGAAAATATTTCCTTGCAAGCGAAGTGGGATGAGGAAAAAGCACAGTTACAGCAGAGCAAGGACCAATTGCTAGCAAAGCAACTTGAAGTACAGGAAAGGGTTCACAAAGAACTTCTCTCTGTGATGGTCATAGAAGTGAAGATTGAAGAACATGTCCCACAGTAGGTGGCACAACTTGAAGAAGTAATAAAACAACTTCAACAACGCATCACAGATATGGAACTTTGTACCGTTCCTGAGACTCCTCAAGAAATAAGAGATCTAAGGGAGGCAACTTCCCATAACACAGTTGGTCGATTAAAAACCTTTTTCTTGGAATGAAAGCAGCTGAGCGCTAGAAGCGCCCATACTTATTAGAACCTCACAAAGAATCTAGAGTTGCAGGAATTGGAGGCACATCTCCAAGAAGCAAAGTAGCACACAAATACGCTACAGGCGCAGCTGAAGGCCTTGACCCTAGTCGAAATAATGAAGAGGTTTGCAGAACAATGCACCGCCCAACAACAGGTACACACGCTACAAAGTAATGTGATGGAAGTCTCCCAACGACTTCAACCAATCCAAGAAAAGGCATGCTAACTATTCACTGAATTTGAAAGTCAGGGAACCGAGCTTGAAAAGGTTGTCATCACTGCAGAAAAATGCCTGGAAGGGCCAATAAATGATGCAGTGATCCAAGAGTTCACTGAGCAAGAGGTTTTCGTATTGCAGCAGGTCAAAGTAGCTTGAGACACGCTTGAGTCATTCGAGGTGGAATTGATCAGACCAGACTGACTTGGGACAAGTCACAAGTGAGTGTTGGGGGCATGTTGGCCCTTGACCAAGTTTTGAGGAACACTTGGTCATATTTGATCGTTTTTGGACTTCGACAGCTTGTCAAAGATGGAGCGCAATGCAAAGTGGAGATCGTGGAAGCTAGACCCCTTTCTTGGGTCCTTTTTGGGTTTTGGGGGATAATGTAATGGGTATGGGATGTCGGCCCATGTGTTTACCAATGTTTAGGCCTATTTTGTAAAGTATAAATAAGTAGCTAGGCAATGTAAGAGAAGGCAATAAGCTAAGTTCTAGAAAAGGCTTTGTGTATACTTTGTGATCGACTTACAGATCTGAGTGCAAGTTTGAGCTCTGTGTTGTAACCAAATTGACCAAAGCTAATAAATAAGAAGAAGAATTTGTGGATGTAGCCGCAGGGTGGGGGTGAACCACGGTAAACTTGTGTGTTGTGATCGATGCCTCGACCTAATGTATTTGTCTCTTCCCATGTGTTGTGATTTGATATGATTATGCTATGTGGTTTGCTATGATATACTTAGATAGATCTACTTTGCTTTGTGCTTCTTCGATGTATGGGTGTATATCTGACATATATGAAAGTGTTGAGTGCTAGACCTATTTTGTTGTTGCTAAGTGCTAACTTGACCTAGTTCTAAGTGAATGTTGCGGTGTTATGTGCCATCTACAAAGTTCCTTGAGGGTTAAATACAGATGAATGATCTATGCTAAAGTGTTTTCTAAGTGTTAGAATCATAGATCTGTGTCCCAACTAAGGTTGTAGACACCTGAGTCTTGCAACCACCCATGCCTCTACCTTGGGTGAGACTTCATCTGCTTCGCAGGTGTTGCTGAAAGGGCTGGTAGTTAGGGTTTTGTTGGCGCATTGTTGAAGCGTTGAACCCTGGGTCTGCCCCTGTGGCAACATACATCATTTATTTTTGTCAATGATTTTCAGAAATCTAGTGATAAAATCCATGTAGATTGTTTCCCATTTCCATTCTAGAATTGGTAGGGGCTGCAACAACCCTGTTGGGTGCCTGTGCTCCACTTTAACCCACTAAGATTATAAACATTTTTCTAAGCAATTATCTATGTCATTTTTCATTTCTAACCAATAAAACAGTTTCTTAGTGGTTGTGATCATTTTTCGATAACCAGGATAGCCAGTGTATGGTCATTTATGTAGTTCATCCATGATGAACCTCTTCAATTCATCACAATTTGGGACATACAAATGACCTTTTTAGGCTAATTGGCGTGAATTCCGCAACCCTCACGGTTCGACCCGCTCCCTCCAGGACCTTCTTTCTTCCCGGCCCGAAGAACTCAAAGGTTCGTCTGATCCCCTCGCGGGGAATCCTTCATACCCACAGTGACTCTTCCACACGCGCGGTCCTCCTTTCCTTGGTTAACGGAGGATCGACTCTCGTGGCTTCGCGAGTTCAACAATTGTATACTAGACCCCCGGATCCCCGAGACCCGATGTCCTTGGTCAATGCTGACTTCCCTCGACTGATTGGGACTTCGCTCTATCGCGACTTCGCGACTCGCGTCACTATACCTTCGGAGTCCCAAACTCCGAGACCCGAAACGACGAGATGCCGACAACTCACTATCTCGTCTTCTCACTTCCTCGCCACTCGCGAGACTAACCTCTTGACCCTTCAACTCCCGAGACCCGATGTCCCAAGATCAACTGCCACGTCACCGACTATGACCCACACTATAAATGAAATTGTCAGGACTTCACTTCTTGCGATCTCCCTTTACGAAAAGTAGGAGTCTTACCTCGCGAACTCTCTATACGTCTAATCTACGAGTCGAGTCACACTCCTTGTGATCTCGATCGACGGCTTCTATCAAATTTGAGCTTTGAACATTCTTCCATCTGCACGGTAGAATTCACGTCCACTTTTCCTCCTTACGCAAATCCCGAATAAGAAGTGTCTCTCCTCGAGACCCGTCCGCCAACCTGCTTGCTTCTCCTGTGACCTGTTCGCGAATATTCTCTCTACTGCTCTTCGACCACTTCGAAGGTCTATCTTTCTTTGAGCTTTCACAGCTTCTGAGCTTCTTCTGGAAGCTTCCTGCACGCACTCCTTGCAGATGCTCTTCAACCACTTCAAGTGTTGAGGACTTCTGACCTTGCGCACTCCTCCAGTAGCAGTTTGTAAATGCCTTAGATTAGAATCACAACTCTGAGACCTCGTCCAGCCTGCACACACCTTGCACGACTCTATCTACCCAAACCAATTACTAGTTGAACGGAATGAGAGATAAACTGCTGAGCCTCATCAACGCACTCTATGCGGATGAATTCAACTGCACTCTATGCAGGAATCTCCTGGCTCAAACAGAGAAACAAATTGAAACTCATTTCCTCATTCTCTCAGATTTCGAACCTGCCATGCAATCACATACACAACATATAGAAGAAAGGCATAAAAAAAAGCCAATATGCAACAACATAATATCAACAACACACAGAGAAAAAACACAACCATGGAATTGAATAAAAAGTCTTTCTTCTATTAATTCAATCTGTAGATGGGTGTTCTCCACAAGTTCTCTGCTTGCTCTCTTCCTGCTCCTGTTTCTCATATGAATGATAATGCTAATGAATTTCAATAATACAAAGGAAGGTGCCTATATTCCGTTTGCCCTCTCGAAAGTAAAACTGTCTAATCTAGACTTAACTATTTTTATCTACCTACATTAAATCTAATAAATGTCTCAGCTACCTAAGGACGAGAACTTATTTGCTCAAGGTCCGTTACAATGTACAAGTGCGCTTCATCACATCAACGCATTAATGTTTGGTGCTACATATCAAGGTGTTTCAAAAAGAAGTTGTGCTGGCTTGACCAACTGTCTTTCTCTGCTCCACGCGCTGGCTCACTTGATGAGTTGTAGATGCTCCTGCATCATACTCCTCGGCTCAAAAGACTTCATGGGCTCTTGTCCATGAGCTCCCGCATAGTTTTCCCATGTTTTTGTATCACGACCTCTGTCTCCCAGCTGGCATCCTCCACTGGCTGATTCTTCCACTTCACCAGGTATTCAAAATACTGCTTTCTCCTGGTCTTCCTGCCTACTCTCTTATCCAGTATGCATTGCATCATTTGGATTTTCTGCTATCGGCATCTTCTTCTGCCACTGGACTTCTGGTTCCTTAGTTGCATCTTCTTCTTCTGCAGCCCTGTATGGGTATAAATCCGAAATGTTAAAAATTGGAGATATCCCGATGTCTTTTGGCAACTCAAGCTCGTATGCATTCTCGCCAAATTTCCTCAGAACTCTGCACGGCCCGATTTTCTTCATTTTGAGCTTGTTATATGTTCCCCTCGGGAACCTTTCTTTCCTTAAGTGTGCCAGAACCATGTCACCAACTTCAAACTGAAGTTGTCTCTTCCTCTGATCGGCTCTACGCTTATACTCCTAATTTGATGTCTGCAACTGTTGCTTCACCTGCATGTGAAGTTCTTGCATCGCCTCCGTGAACTCTTCAGCCCTCGCGCTGCTGGTTTCATCCTGTTCTGACTCCCTAAGCTCATAAAATCCTCTTGGCTGTGTCCCATACAAAATTTGAAACGGGCTCTTACCTGTACTTCGATTCACCGAATCATTGTACGCAAATTCTGCCTGCGGCAATATCTGATCCCAACTACTGTGGTGTTCCATCACCAAGCCTCTCAGTAAATCCCCTAAGCTCTTGTTGACGAATTTTGTCTGTCCATCTGTTTGGGGGTGATAAGCTGAACTAAATGCCAAATTAGTCCCTAGCTTCTTCCATAGTGTCCTCCAAAAATGACCTATGAACTTCGTGTCCCGATCCGAGACTATGCTTCTCGGCAATCCATGCAATCTGACGATTTCTTTGAAAAACAAGTTCGTGATGTGTGTCGCATCGCTAGTCTTATGACATGGAATAAAATGTGCCATCTTTGAGAACCGGTCTACCACCACGAAGATGGCACCATTAACTATTTTTAATTAATTATGTGGCTGGGTGGTTGGAAACACCCAACGAAATCAATCTTACATATTCCCAAAGAACCCAAAATTAAAACGGTTTAGAACTGGGAGATAAAGTAAGAGACATCACAGTAAGAAATTATTTGCAACAGCTACAAATTTTTGAAAGAGAAATTGGAGAATCTCGTCTAGAATCCTGGCATTCAAGAGGCTGATACAAAATAACCAGCCAAATTTATCAACAAAATAAATCACTGAAGGCTAAATGCCTATGCGTCCTTATCAATTAGATTCTCTCATTTAAAGGTTGCTGCCTAGGGCCAAGAAACGCTGTTGGATTCAAAGGATGACAAAAAAAACTCGGGAGGGATTTGCCAAGCTGCTGAGAGGGAGTAATATGATACACCTTATTAATCACCTCTTTGGATTGCACAGTGATATTTTCCATTTGTTATTGAACATCATCGTAAATCAGTTGCTATTTTCTGCACAGTGATATTTTCCATTTCTTATTGAACATCATCGTCCATCCGCTGCTATTTGCTCCCACCATATCAAAGTTAGGGCATTCTTGCCTCGAGATCGTACTCGTTCCACACCATTCCGGAGCGCTTGGCCCTTCATTCAACTTCCACATGTGAATAGAGAGACAAACATCACTATCAACCATTAACACCACTTTCTCATCACATCCACTTAATAGGGCGCAGAGTCAGTAAAAGCAAGAATTCCTGATGAGAAAAGAAAATCATGATCAGTAAAAGAGGGCGCAGAGTCAATTAAAACACAGACTGATGGAGTGAGCGCTTCAATAAAAAAACACATACCTGAATGCACAATAGCTCGTGAATGCACAATATCAAGAATAGTCTATGCAATTGGCTAGTTATCACCAAAACGAACACCAGAACGAACACCACCCGAAAACCCAAATGAATAAACCCTTAATACAATGGCGATTTTAGAAACCGGATCCCACACAAAAAAGAGAAAAATAGCGATTTGAGGTTCAGTGAAATCGATGGGGCGGCTTGGTAAGAATCCAATCCCAACTGGCAATGGTAAACTCAGCGCAATGGTAAAATCAGGGCTCGGGAATTTCTACAAGTTAGAATAATGAACCCATCGAAATACGACCAGGGAAAATGGGGATTCGTTGAATTGTTTAAAAATAGTGGAATTGATGTTACCTTCGACTTGGGGATCTCTGCAAAGCGTTGATGCAAGGGTGTTTTTTCCACTCCCACCCATCCCACTTTTAAAAAACGCCATTAATTCCACCGTTCACATATGATATTTGAAATTGAAACCCAACCAACACTCCATGACTCTCCGTCTAGTAACACATGAGTTAATTTAAACTGAAACCCGTCATTGTCCACCTGGAAACGCAAGCATCAACCACATTAATGTATTTAATACATTAACGTATTAAATACATTATTATATTAATGTATTAATACATTAATGAATTAAATACATTAATGTATTAATGCATTAAATACATTAATTTATTAATACATTAATGTAGTAATGTATTTAATACATTATTAATGTATTTAATACAGTAATGTATTATATACATTAATGTATGAAATATTTTTTGTCACATCGAGACGTTCGAAGATGTTCATCACATCGCGATATTGGGAAATCTTCGTCAGAGTGCGACGTTTGGAAATGTTAGTCACAATGAGATGTATGGAATCATGTTTAACTTTTTAGACAATGATTTATATTTTTTCTAAGGACATTCAGAACAAAAGGGAAATTTTTGTGAGATTGTGACGATGGGAAACGTGCATCAAAATGCGACATTGGGAAATGTTCGTCAGAGTGCGACGTTGGAAAATGTTTGTCATAATGAGACATAGGGAAATGTTCATCATAATGCAATGTTGGTCACAATGCAATGAAAATGTTCATCATAATGCAATGTTAGTCACAATGCAATGAATTAAATACATTAATGCAATGCAATGAATTATACTTTTCCTAAGGACATTGATAACAAAAGNGTCACATTGTGACGATGGGAACATTCGTCAAAATGCGACATAGGGAAATGGTCGACACATTGCGACGATGAGAAACGTTCGTCACAATGTGACCTTGGGACATGGTCATCATATTGCGACGTTGGGAAATGTTCATCATAATGCAATGTTAGTCACAATGCAATGGAAAAGTTCATCATAATGCAATGGAAATGTTAGTCACAATGAGATGTATGGAATCATGTTATACATTTTAGACAATGATTTATACTTTTCCTAAGGACATTGATAACAAAAGGGAAATGCTC
>JASDQU010379319.1:0-10300 GCA_032191745.1 Picea mariana | reverse complement strand
CATCCTCTTCAATTTCAGTGGTTTACAATTTTGATTTAGGTTCTATTTTTTTAGTTTTTAAGGGCGCAAATTGGGTTTTTCAGTATACGTTGGTTTCTCTGAATAGGTCAGGTATACGACTAGTTATACACCCCTGTGTGAACTATAGGTGGTGTATATCAAGCCCTACCCACAACTGTTTGTAAATAAACCGTGTATACATGTGCAAATGAAAAAAAAAGATGTTTCTACTCAAAAATGATTTGTTTTTTTGCAGGATGGTGTTGGAATGGAGAGAGCGAGAGCATGAGGAGGTAGATGCAGCAATGGATCGAGATCTGGTGGCTCAAGAAAATTTAAAAATATTTGGTTTATATAAGTCTTTGCCTCTCAAAGGAATGAGGGCCCAAGTGAGGTTGTTGGAAATTTTGGTGGGATATTGGGATCCGGATAGCGAGAGCTTTATCCTTGATGGAAAACCATTAAGGATCGAAGTAGAGGACATATACTTCTTGACTGGACTTTCACACTAAGGAGAGTTTGTGTACCTCAAGTCACACGAGGTAGGGAGTGGGATGAAGGTCGAAGAATACATCGAGGCCCACTATGTTGCAGGGACTCCCATGGTGGGAAGTCAAATCCCTATCCGGGCTATAGGTAACATCAGCTTGAAGATTATTGTGCTCATGCTTACCAGGATCATAGGATCGGCCTCGTTGCATCAAGCATCAAGACCACTTATGTTTTATGCACTAAAGTGTGTGAGACCCACCATCTACGAATGGTGTACCTCACTGCTGACAAACATGAAAGGTCAGTTGACAGAGTGCAAGCAGGGGGGGGGAAAAAACTTTGGGTTTGCCTCTATCCTTTGCAGCTTCTTTTTCAAGTGAGTCCCAGTTCTGGGACCTACAGTGGAGATCATTCCTAAAGGACTACGTGATCCGACTATGGCACGATGGATCGAGGTCATGAAATGGCAGGGGGGAGGTAGGGTGGTGACACCCTACAATGATGATTTTTTCTTCTGGTGGTAGAGACAAATCATATCTATGGACGACTATCCCTACACGGGAATCGATTTCAGAGGAGATCTTGATATGCCGCTTCCACCAGGATCCGCCTACAGCGCCATAGGTAAAAGGTTTTTTATATATTTCATTTTTTTGTATTTTTGTATTGAAGAGAACAAAAAATATTTTTGGATGGTGTTATTAATTCAATACTTGTGTGATTGCAGATGTGGGCCCGCAATGGCTAGAGGGATTACTATGACATAGGTGGAGGCACTAGGGAGATGAGGCAGTGGGAGGAGAAGCGGAGACAGTCCTACAAAACGTGTAGGGTAACCTGTCTTGTCTGACACAGAGGATTCTTATGGTTCAGGTGGAGGATCTACCTGAATCCATGCAGTGGAAAGTTGTCAGTGTACCTAGAGCATGGGTACGAGTCTTCTGGCATCTCACAAATGTCATGGTTTTCTATCATGATACACATCCAGTGCCACAGGTGTATATGTCATGGGACATGTATATCGGTTGTATATGTATTTTGAGGGTTTTAGCCCCAATTTTGTAATATAAACACCATATTTTTTGGAAATATATAAAGAGGGAACTTTAGCTTTACTCATATCTTACAATGTGTACATTGATTTAATGGTCTTATTTGCTGTATTAATGTGACAAATGCCAATCTAAAACATAATTAGTGTAGGCATCGAATACCTTATTAGAACTTCTAGGAATGTGAAAGTATGTAATAAAATCAAATTTCCGTTCTAAAAGATGTACCCGTAGGAATCGACGGAGTAACATCAGATCACGCACACAGTAACGGTCGTTCAACTGACATATGACTAACTAAGAATCCAGTTGAATCTCTAGAGAGAGGATACCATGTGAGTACCATCACATAAAAGTTCTATGACGACACTATATTCAACCACATTGTTCATGGATGGCCCTAGGCATACACCACTTGAAGACACCAGTAGACCCTTGGGTAAGTAAATCACCCAAGCGGAGGAAGCCATGTTCTGTGTATGATGACGGGCTCCATTTGTGAATCCTAGGTAGACCGAAGACTGCGTTGACATCTACCAACCAAAAGGGAAAACTCGATAAGCAAGCTGAAGACAAAAAGGAAAAAAGATGTATATACACTAAATTTACATTAGTATACAAGGGGTTTCTCTCAGTCGCAGGGCTCAGGCGTAATACCTTTTCAAGTAGAGCCCATTTTGGGCTCGGCTAATTTCTTCCCTTCATAATCTTCCAATTCATAGGTTCCTTTTTCTAGAACACATCCCACGATATAAGGACCATGCCACATGGGTTTAAACTTACCTACCCCTAGCGGTTCTTTGGCTTGGTCATACAAAAGGACCAAGTCACCCTCGTTATACAACTGGGGACAGACAGACTTGTTGTACTGAACCTTGACACTTTTTTTGTTTTCCTTGATAGCCATAAAGGTGTCTCGACGCTTCTCATCAAGACTCTCTAGGTGCACTAGGCGTCGCTCTAAATCTGAAGTGTCAAGTAGGAGCTCGACTGCCAATTTGAGAGAAGGTATTTCGCATTCAACGAGAAGTATCAACTCCACATTGTGCACTAAATGAAAAGGGGAAAAACTGGTGGCAGTCTTAATTGAGGTTTGGTATGCCCAAAGCATGGGATACAGCATGATGTGCCAATTGGAATTAATCTGACTGACATTTTTTTGCAAGATGGTCTTGAGAGACTTGTTGATGACCTCTACTTGCCCATTTTCCTGGGGGTAATAAGGGGATGAGTGACCATGTTTAAAACCCATCTTAGATGATAGTTCTACCATCATTTCACTATGAAAGTGACTGCCATGATCAGTGACAATCTCACTCGGGATACCTAACCGAGCGATAATTTGGTTGAACACAAAGAAGGTTGCAGTCTTCCCATCGGATTTTATAGTAGGCATGGCTTCGGCCCACTTGGTAAAATAGTCGACAGCCATGATGATGTGTTGATTCCCCCCAGCTGAAGTTGGGTTGCAATTGACAAAATCTACCCCCCACTTGGTGAAGGGACCGACGGTAATGACTGGGTGAAGAGGGGTTGGGTGTGAGCTTATTTTCCAAGTGAACACCTAGAAGAGGTGACACTTCTTAATTGCTTCAATGCAATCTTTAAATATGGTGGGTCATAAGTAACCAGCTTGCAGGATTTTTTGGGTTGTCACAAGCCCGGATAGGTGACCACCACAAGCCCCTTTGTGGTAGTCATTTAGGACTAACTCAGATTCATTGTGAGTTAAGAAACGACGTAAGATATTATTTATTCCTCAGCGATACAAAGTATTTCCAAAGATGGTATACTTTTTGTCTTGGTATCTAACTCATTGTCGATCATCTCGCGAGAGATGCTGAGCGAACTTCAAGGTTTGAAGATATAAAACAATGTCTCCATAACAGGGGTCAAACAACAAGACAAGGAAAATGTGTTCGTCTGCAAATGAATCGACATGGATAACATCCTTGTATAATCGTGGGAAATCAGATATTAACTCTGCAAAAACTAGTGACTTCTTGGACTTGGCTGAAGAAAAGTCGAGATCAAATTCTTGTAAGATGACAATCCATTTATTATATTTCCCACCTATGATACGCCTAGTGAGGATGTATTGAAATGGATTAACATCAGTGACTATAGTAGTTTTGCAAAGAAATATATAGTTTCGTAAACATTGGACTGCGTGAACGACAACCAAAACTAACTTTTCGACATGAGAGTAATTAAGCTCAGGACCAACTAAATTTCAACTGAGATAGTAGATGATGTGCTCATGGATCTCATCATCCTCCTGAACTAGAACCATACCAATCGTCTCTTTGGACGTGGAAATATATAACAAGTAATCTCTACTGTAATCAGGGTATTTTAGTAGAGGAGACGATACCAAGGATTTCTTTAAGGTGTCGAAAGACTCCTGGGATCACTCATCCCAGATAAATGGGGTGTCTTTTTTTAGTAGGCACATGAAACCCTTAGTGATATTTTCATAATTCACTATAAACAGATGTAGAAATTTATCTTTCCCCTGTAAACCTTGAATTTGTCTAATCATGCGCAGGGGAGGAAATTGAAGTATTGCCTCAACCTTAAGAGGATCTACCACGATCCCAGTCTCAAAAAATAAAAATCCTAAGAGACGACCAGACCTAACGTAAAATATGCATTTGTGAGGGTTTAACCAGATTCTATAGTAACGACATCATTCAAAAACCAGTCGAAAGTGTGTGACATGATCCACTCTCTTGCGAGAGTGAGAAGCAATATCATTGAGATAATCTTCGACTATATTCTTGAGATCGTGAAAAGAAAAATTCATGGCACGTTGGAAGGTTTCTCCGGCATTTTTTAGGCCGAAAGGCATTTTGCGGTATGCAAAATTACCCCAAGGAAATACAAATGTTGTCTTTAGTTGGTCCTTAGGTTTGATCTAGATTTGGTTATATCTTGAAAATCCGTCCATAAAGGAAAATATTTTGCTTCCCGCACACTCATCAAGAATCTGATCAATGAAAGGCATGGGGAAGTTATATTTAGGACAAGCTTTGTTCAGGTCACGAAAGTACATACACAGATGGATGGTTCCTTGATTTTCATTCACAGGAACGGGGTTGGATACCCATTTGGTCAAGGGAATCGGGTAGATGAAGCCGACATTAAGTAGCTTCTCCACCTCTACCTTAATAGCGGGGGCCTTCCTAGGATTAATAGCTCTAAGATGTTTTCAAACAGGTTTAGCATCCGGATAAGTTCTAATTTCATGTTCGAAAATACGAGGTTTGATCCCTCACATCTCTTCATATGACCAAGTGAATACATCTCGAAATTATTTGAAGAGGTTGGTGTAGATCAAAATCTCTTCTGGCGAACAATCTGCACCTATATTTACGTTCTCAATTTTGCCAGGGGTACGAGAGATGTCGATCGAGACAGTAGGAGAAATACTTGCCATATTTCCTTCGGCATAAATACCGTGAGTATCAAGTGGAACTACAGCATGACTGACTGTCTCACTCAAGGTATATCAAAAATCATCTGGCTCAATTCTTTCAAGATTTGGGAGAAAATAAGATCGATGATGCATATCATCCCAAGGTCTCTTGAAAAAATTCATGGCTTCAAGGATGGATTCGTCTGAAGGAAAAGTCTCATCTAAGAAATCATGTGAAAAAGATAACAAAGTGGCTCATATGGGCCTAAGAACAGGATCCTCCTCATCCGTCTGTGAGGTAACAGGATCAGGATCGGTGGAAGAGTCAAGGATAGCTTGATACACAATCTCCATTGTTGATAGTGGCATAGCCATGCTAGCATGTGACTAACCTTCAATCAACAAAGTCAGAGAAGGTAGGGTCCAAGGATCACTAAAATAGGAAGTGAGGAAAGGAATGGACCTCTCTGTTGAAGCAGTTCTACTAGACATGGCGTAAATGTGGTGAATCGGTGCCGAGAAGTTGAAAGTACCCATGAGGGAAGAATACATTCCGACACCGATATTCTCAGTTGTCGGCTGAGAATTGTTGATCACAGGGATAAAAAGTCCAACATATGAGTTAGGACTAGAGAATGCAAAGGATAATTGGTCGATCGTCACGATCTCTCCCCGATGAGGAAAACAAAGTACATGAAAAATGGATGATATGATAGTGACCATAGAATAGGTCCAATTGCAACCTAGTAACAAGTTATAATCGAGAGGTGCATCCACTACCTCTACTTCCACCTCTATCGTCTTCCCACCTAACTGGACTGGAAAGGTGGGCATAATACCATGAGGGCAGAAGGAATGACCTTCAAATGTAGTCAGCATGTTCGACGACTTGGAAAGGTTCAGAGAACCAATAGCTTTCCAACAGACCAGGGACATCACGCAAGTGGCAACACCTTCATCAACGACCACTCATTTGATAGTATACTTGGAATGCTCCACATGGATTTGAAAAGCCACATGGTAGGGTAAGCAAGGATTCATGTCCATGACATCAAACTTGATGACTTTCGATCCACTAGGTTCTAGATCTCCTAAGGCAGAGAGTAAGTCATTCCTCTGTGATGGACACGTCTGGAGTACCTCCAAAGTCGACATCGCAGAAGGGGTTTGGCACAGATCTTCAACAATAGAGTAGTTCTGGGTGGCTCTAGCATTAGGGTTGTGGGTAGAGCACTTGAGTACTCCTTTCGAAATATGAGGCAGTGGCTCTGGTTTCTCGATATGTAAGTTCATCTCCGGGGGTGGAGGAGGAGCTTCTAGGCTGATACTAGCTTTTGAAGAGATATAATCTCGAGAGAGGGTGGCTATATCAATTTTTGCTTCGACCATATTGATGCAAACATGATCGCCATCTTGCAACAGTGGGTTTTGAATTCCACTAGCCGCATTTCTAGTGCTTGAAGAATGCAAGGCTAAGTGTTGGTTGTGTGGGAATGGATTCATCAGCACAGCAGGCAGTAAATTTAAAAACCTTGCAACCTCCGCAAGTTTGGGGCACAAGTGGGTAAGGTGGTCATCGATACAAATTTTACAAGGAAACTTCATGTTATGCTTCTCTCTCCTTCTCTCTCCAGCATTATCATTTTGTTTCCCATTATTATATTTTTCCTTCACTTTATTATTATTATTATTCCCACCCCTATGATTATTTCGACCTTTCCTTTTATTCCCATCTGGTTGTTGGTCACCATTTGGGTTCTTCAACGATTTCACAGAATGTACATCCATCGATTGGGTGGGTTTAGAGGATCTAGATGAGGCTGGCCCTCCAGCAGACTTTGTTGCTGAGTCTATGGATTTTACATTGGCAGCCCCTACAACGCCATCGGCATGAGGTCCGGGAGTTTTTATAGGATTGTGATTTGTCCGCGGTGCATATGGAAGAAGGTGGTATAACATCCCAGACTGAGCATATATTAAATCAAATTGTTGGGCTCTAAGGATAGATTCTTCCTCGCTGAATACCCCAGAAGTAGCAATGTCATTTGAAATACGAGCGTGTAAAGACTTTAGGAACCATTCTATAAGAAAGGTTGGGGGTATAGGAGTCTTAACCAACTTCCTTCACCTATGCCATTCTTGAATATGGTCTGAGATGTGAGTGTTAGTACCCTGGCGTAAAGTTGACAAAATTTCAAGGCTAGCATCATAACGAATGGGCAGTTGAAAGTGATTGATAAAGGCTAGCACCAATTGATGGAACGACCCATATGTCCCCCTAGGTATCTCAATGTACCATTGTGACACCACTCCAATGAGAGTGTGCTAAAACAATCGTAACCTAATAGAATCATGGTTCAGAGAATTCGATGAGCACCAAAGTTGAAAACTAGTGACGTGATCACCACGGTCTTCGCCATTCTTACCTTCAAACTTTGGAATGTCTGATGGAAGTTTGGTAGGGATAGGGGTCCATGTGGGGTCATGACTCACCGGGTCATTCATTAGTTTAGACAAATCTAGCAAATTAAGCGTGGCCAGAAAGGGAATATGGGGTTGCAACACCTGACCCCATCCTCCCGCGAAATATTGTGCATTAGGAACTGCGTTACATCCAGGATTCTGGTGAGGACCAAAACCTTGTCCAGAATTATAAGACCCTCCTCCGTGTTGATTCATAAAATATGGATTGGGCATCATTCCAGTAGGAATGTTCTGATAAGGGTTATGAAAATTTCCCCCAGTTGGATTAGATCCAAGCTGGGGGTTGTTAAAACTTCCCCCAACTGGATTAGATATAGGTTGGGGAGTTCCCAACGTGTAAGACTGACCTCCTCCAGGTGGGAACCTGGAGGATTGAAGTGGATTCATCATGCCAAAATTATTGGTTGGAATCGGCATCGAGGGGATAGGGATATAGGGCGTAACTTGTCCGCCAGCTGGGTTGTTCCATCCAGCCATGGAAGGATTAGACCTAGTGTTAATAATAGGGACACTCCCTATATTAGGATTCGCTTGGGTAATGTGAGAACCACCAAACGGGGAAGGAATGTAAGGAGGTGTAGTGCCCCCAAGTCCAAGGCTAGCGTTATGGCCAACAACTGGGATGGAAGTTGAAAACTGTGAGGTGAATTTAGAAATACCATAAGAAAACGGACCAGAAGCCATGGGGATGGTCTGAACATTGTAACTCGATGAGTGGCCAAAACCCCCAAAAGGGTTCGAGGCAAGAGATGAAGCATTAACTACATACCGAGCCATAGTACCGATGTAAGCCTCTGGCATTGCAACTATAGCGGTTGCAGGTGTCGAAGGAGTGCCATTAATTATAGTGGGACTGGGATTCGAAGAACTCCCAGTGTTCTGAATACTAGACTCGGTACTCATCTTTGCGGGATCACAAGTCTGAAAATTGGATGTGTGTGTACCACTACTGATAACTCTACGCCTTTTATAAGGAAAGTATTCGAAAACCAGTGGTAACTGTAACAACTGACGGGACCTGCGAGGAAGCTAGTCTGACTCCATGATGACTTATGACTCTTCCACAAATAAAAATATATCCTATGGCCAACTAGTAGTCAAAGAGCATACCAAAAAGTCAAACGGTCAATATACATGCAAATGGGCTAAAGTGGCTGAGTGGCCTCCCTCTCTAAAGAAGGTATGTCTCGTCCAAGAGGGACCTGAGACTCCCCGCTAAATTTTGGAGGTAATAGAATCAATTATAAGGGCCCTCGTGGGCTTAACAACCAGTCGGTCAGATCCCCCCAGAGAGGTAATCCTCCATAAAGGTTGTGTGTTGTCGGACCCTGTTAAGCCCTAATATTGGCTCATTATCCCTTAGTTGGGGCATATTATATTAGTAATGTTATTTTATTTATGTCGGCTTTAGGCCGTTAGTTGTAATTATACCTCCTAGTCTCCTATATATACCAAGGAGACATTTTCATTTTGAATCATCTTGTACTTGAACATTTAAGTGGGGTAAAGGGAGGTTGCCCCCTTGAAGAGGCTTATTATCTGAAATTATCTCTTTTTCAAGGCGTTGAGTACTTTTCCTGAGGTTTTTCTATGCTATATCGATGTTTGGTTCTTAACATATGGTATCAGAGCTCAAGGTCTTGGGGTTTTTCTGCTACATCTGAGACACTGTGGAATTTTCACTATAAATTTTTTTCTACAACGTTTTAAAAGGAACGGCTTGGAGGATATTTAGTATACAGATCAAGGTACGTTGGGCTCAAAATTCAGCTCCTGAGGCCTTATACTTTTGGAGATACAGCTTGTACAAGATAGGGTTCGGGAATCATCCTGAAATGAGTCATTGCAGAATTTTCACTATAAAATATTTTTTGTAACGTTTCAGACCCTAAACTCTGGATTCCATTTACATAAATTAGTAAGGTATATGTGGTAAAAATTTCATCTTCTGGGTCATCTTAAATTTGTAGATACACCTTGTGTAAGATAGGGTATCTGACTAGTCCTATTGACTAGTCTCAAGAAGGTGTTCCAGGTAAAACAATCATAACTTCTTTCTAGAGTATCCAAATTGAGTGGGACTGGTTGCATTGGCTCTTGGATAGTCTGTAGTATTTTGGGTATGAGTTTCAGAATTTTATATCAATTAGTTTGTGCGGGGCATGCTATACAAGTGAGATCTCCTGGAAAGGCCACAAATCGGAAAGTTGTGAGGAAGTTACCGTAAATTCCACTTGGCACATCCAATTTTGATCAGACCTATGGAATTGCAGAGAATAAATATTAGAGAACTACCTAAAAGAAATTTTCATACCCATAAGGGCCGAAACTTGGGAGATAGAACAGAATAAATATTGTCTAGCAGAACCGCCTCAAAATCAAGATTCAAAAGTGATATTTGGCCAACATGCCACCAAAAAAGGGACCTTCTACACCAAATAAGCCTCCAGAAAATCCTAATTGGACTCCTGATGAAGGTGAAGAAATGCGTAGGGACATAAATGAACTACAAAAGAAGATGGATTCAATGGAAGCTCAATTGAATACTAAGATGGATTCAATGGAAGCTAAGTTGAATACTAAGATGGATTCAATGGAAGATAAGTTGATGGATTCAATGGAAGCTAAGTTAGATACTAAGATGGATGTCTTAAAAGGGGAGATCATGGAAGTATTGAGAAATTTCGTAACAGAGAAGAC
The DNA here is from genome assembly GCA_032191745.1 of Picea mariana. NCBI lineage: Eukaryota > Viridiplantae > Streptophyta > Pinopsida > Pinales > Pinaceae > Picea > Picea mariana. Next base: position 154 of record JASDQU010379319.1, on the reverse strand, counting down.
ACCCAAAAGTGAAAATGCATCTCATGAAATTCATGATGAGGACATAAGGAAGGTGAATCAAGAATGGAGAAACTCCAACTTTGGTTTGAAGACCAACCACATTCCTAAGATTGATATGAGGAAGTTTGATGGCAAGGACCCAATCACATGGATA
>JASDQU010379318.1:0-10631 GCA_032191745.1 Picea mariana | reverse complement strand
TACAAATGCATACTAATGCATACTAAAGAAACACACTTTTACCTAACGACATATTAGACCAAGTAGATCTTAACTAACTCCTAAGTGTCTAAATATCCTAACACAATTAACCAAAGCAGGTCAAGATTATGTGGTTCATGCTCATCATGTTAAGGCAAATAAAACACTTCAAACAATGGAACAATTAAAGAAGGCAGTGCAAGCAAGCAACAAACCAATAATTGTTTCAAATGAAGTAATCGATCTTAAGCAAGAACATGAAATGATTGTTGAATGGAAAATCAATCATAGTTGGCTTCAAGATAAGCTCATGTCATGCAAATATTACAAGTATATTAGCTCATTTGCAGTTATGTTTTTGATACTATCATTAGTAATGTTATCTACATGGATGATAGTGGCTTCAGTAAAATGTGGTAGGGTTCAAATGGCTAACAATGTGTTGTCAGTTGTCATGATTGTGTTAGAGTTGATCTTGATGAGATAGGTGCACATGACAGAGTTCAAAGACAGAAGACAAGTCGGATGGCCTATCCCGAGCTTTTTAACTGGTCAGTAACCTTTTGGGGACCAAAAGGTCCTTTAGTGGGGAGGTGTGATCCAGAATCAGATCCAGGAGGCCTCCAGGTCCAGAAAAGGCTCAAAAATAAAAGTTCTCGGAATCAGATGAAACCAATTCCATTGCGTCCAGCTCATCGCGTTGATTTCAGCCATATATTTACTTTCTCAAACGTACATTATATGCGAGAATTATCGCACTCTGACCGTTTTCCCAAACAACTAAAAAGTCAACAGTGAAACTGGCAAAAGTCAATGTTGACGTCAGCATGACATCACCATGTTGACATCAACATAGTGACATGTGGTAGCACGGCAACAAGGTGACAGGGACCAATCACATGTTGACATGTGGCATTTTCCAGACCAATGAAGAGGTGTCACGTGGCACCCTATCACTGGATGGAAGTGTAAAAGATTTTTAGAGTTCAAAGGATTTGAACTCGTCACCTCCAACAGAGAGAGCGCCAACGCCTTTAGAAATGGTCCAACACCAACGTGCCACAATGGTCCTTGTTTAACATGACTCACTTTAATTTAAATAAAGTTCTCTGGTTTAAAGTGGGGCGGAAGGGGTTGGGGCTAAGCCCCAACCCATGATTTATTATTGGTATGTGACTATGGTGTAAGGGGGCACGGGCGCACGGCTATAACCGACAACCCCGTTCCCGAATATATGTCATCTGCTCCCGAATCCATAGGACCGGATCTTTTAATTTTGGCATGCAGTTTGTTGGTTAGCGTGGGGTTTGGCCCCTGGATCCACCATTTTATGCATGTGACCTGGTATTTTAGGGTAAGGGCCAACGCCCATCCTGTAGTGGCTGGCGCTTGGCCACATTAAGTTGCATATGACCATATTTGAGGGGGCACACGCCTGATTTAGGGGAATACTATGTGTATTTTTGAATTTTTGTTACAGAGTGGGTTTTATTATATGGTTTTTTAGATTTTTATTTGATTTGTAGGCCTGTTATTGAAGATTTTGGCCATTTTTTGGAGATATTGAGCTTTTTTTGAGCCCAGATTTCGGGAATAAGTTGGAGAAGGATACACAACTTCAGATCTATAAAAACCAGGCCTGTTTGAGGCCATGAGGACAGTTAGAGTAGAGTTATGCTGAAGCAAAGCAAAGAAAAAACCATTTTGATGCAGGGAAGCTGTTGAGGAGCAGACGCTTGCGGGCCATTTCTGGGAGCTCTGGACATCCGTTTTGAGTGTTGTTTCTTCTGCTGGGTTTTAGAGATCTGGAAAAACAAGACCAGATCAGTCTTGTATCCCTATGACACTGCTTTGATGTATTTTTGAGATTTGAACATAAATAAAGAAGCCTCCCCCACTAAGACAAAGGCCCGGAGACGTAGGCAATTTTGTGCCGAACTCCGTTATCACTTCTCTTGTTATGGTTTGTTGTTCTTATTGCTTCAGTTCAGATCTGTATATTGTCTTATGGCTGCTATGTTCCTTCATTAAATTCATCCTCTTTCATTCAACTTCTTAAATGGTTAATTAACACATGCAATTAATAACTCAACCACAATCATTAAAAGATCTTTTCAGATGAAGTGGTATCAGAGCTAGTTGACGTTTGGATTTGAGTTTTGCATGTTAACCAGGGAAAAGATACAGCATGGTGAAGGTGAGCTTGTTAAATAGAATCCATTGATTGGATTGAGAAAGAGATCTTTTCACAGTGAGAAGATGGCATCGAAAGAAGGGCTTTCTCAGGATGAGAAAGAGTTCCGAAAAACTTTCCTTGCTATGTCGAAGATGGTGAAAGTTTTGTACGAGGATTACTTGGAACGGAAAAGACCAAATCTGGGTGAATCTTCAAAGGGAAAAAGTGACAAGGAAGAGGATCCTCCTAAGATTCCTCCTTCACCTCCATCATTACCTCCTTCACCTCCATCATTACCTCCTTCTTATCCTTCTTCTTCAAGTTCAAGTTCTAAAAGGAATGGAAAGAAACATGTTCATAAACATAAGAATGAAATGAATTTTTTAAAACTTGATATTAAATTTGAATCGCCCATATATGATGGTGAAGTTAATGCAAAGATACTTGAAAATTGGATCAGGCAGATGGAGGTTTACTACAGTGTGCAACAGATCAAGGATCAGGCCACACAAATCAAATTGGCATCTTTGAGACTTGTAGGTACAACTCTCATCTGGTGGCAAAGCAAGTTGCAAAATGGAACACAACAAGTGGGTAATGTATTTCCATCATGGAAAAGCTTCATTTCTGAACTTAGGAAACAATTCTATCCTTTGGGTTATAAAGAAAAATCATTAATTGAATGGCAAGCTTTAAAACTAAGAAAAGGACAAACAATGCAAGAGTATACAGATAGCTTTCGTAAAATGGCATTGATGTTGGATATCCCTTTACGTACACTAGAAATCCTTATGAAGTATATAGGAGGTTTACCTGCACATATTAGAAATATTGTATTCATGTTTGGACCAACTAACCTTGATGAGGTTTCTGTTCATGCTACATACATTGAAGCAGGGAAAGAAGGTGTATCAGGGTAATCGTCTTCAAGGAAAGAGGGCAAGAGGAAATGGCATGAAAAGAATTCAAATGCAGTTGAAAGAAAAGATGAGAAGCCCTCTTGCAAGCATTGTAAGAAAGAGGGACACGATGATGACAGATGTTGGCAGTTGCATCCTGAGAAGAGGCCAAAGTGGTTCAAGGAAAAGAAAGGGAGGCAAACAGTTGCAGCGACGACAAGACCCACAGACTTGGGATCAGATTCAGGTGATGAATCCAAGGTCTCATTGGTTGGTATGACAGGTAAAATTGGTGAAGGAATTGATTGTAGAAGTAACTTGTTTCATATAAGGACCATCATGCGACACACTAAGATAGACACATTAATCGACAGTGGATCTCAATCTAATCTAATCTCAGAAGAATTGGTTAAGCAATTGGGGTTAAAAACACAAGTAAATCATAAGCCTTACACACTTAAATGGATAAGCAATCATCATCAAATGCACATAACAAAGCAGTGCAGAATCAAATTTGCAATTTCATCTAAGTATGTGGACAAGGTAACATGTGATGTAGTGCCGTTAAGTGAATGTGGAATGGTCTTAGGTAGTCCATACTTATATGATCGTAAGACAATCTTCTACATGACAAAGAATCAATATCAATTAACCAAAGCAGGTCAAGATTTTGTGGTTCATGCTCACCATGTTAATGCAAATAAAACACTTCAAACAATGAAACAATTAAAGAAAGCAGTGCAAGCAAGCAACAAACCAATAATTGTTTCAAATGAAGTAATCGATCTTAAGCAAGAACATGAAATGATTGTTGAATGGAAAATCAATCACAATTGGCTTGAAGATAAGCTCATGTCGTGCAAATATTACAAGTATATCAGCTCATTTGCAGTTATGTTTTCGATACTATCATTAGTAATGTTATCTACATGGATGATAGTGGCTTCAGTAAAATGTGACAGGGTTCAAATGGCTAACAATATGCTGTCAGTTGTCATGATTGTGTTACAGTTGATCTTGATGAGATAGGTGCACAAGACAGATTTCAAAGATAGAGGAAAAGCCGAGTGGCCTATATCGATATTTTTAACTGGTTAGTAACCTCTTGGGGACCAAAAGGTCCTTTAGTGGGGAGGTGTGATCCAGAATCAGATCCAGGAGGCTTCCAGGTCTAGAAAAGGCTCAAAAATGAAAGTTCTCATAATCAGACGAAACCAATTTTATCGCGTCCGGCTCGTCGCGCTGATTTCGTCCATATATTTACTTTCTCAAACGGACGTTGTATGCAAGAGTTATCACTCTGACCCTTTTCCCAAACAACTAAAAAGTCAACAGTGAAACTGGAAAAAGTCAATGCTGACGTCAGCATGACATCACCATGTTGACATCATCATAGTGACATGTGGTAGTATGACAGAAGAGTGACAGGGATAAATCACATGTTGACTTGTGGCATTTTTCAGGCCAATGAAGAGGTGCCACGTGGCCCAGACATGGGCTGCCACGTGGCACCCTATCACTGGATGGAATTGTAAAAGATTTTTGGAGTTCAAAGGATTTGAACTCATCACCTTCAATAGAGAGAGCACCAAAACCTTGAGAAATGGTCCAACACCAACACGCCACAATGGTCCCTATTTAAAATGACTCACTTTAATTTAAATAAAGTTTTTTGGTTTAGAGTGGGGCGGAAGGGGTTGGGGCTAAGCCCCAACCCACTATTTATTATTGGCATGTGACTACGGTGTAAGGGGGCATGGGCGCACGATTATAACCGACAACCCCATTCCCAAATATATGTCACCTGCTCTCGAATCATTAGGACCGAATCCTTTAATTTTGGAGCGCAGTTTGTTGGTTAGCGCGGGGTTTGGCCCCTGGATCCACCATTTTATGCATGTGACCTAGTATTTCAGGGTAAGGGCCAATGCCCAGCCCGTAGGGGCTGGCGCTTGGCCACATTAAGTTGCATATGACCATATTTGAGGGGGCGCGTGCCTGATTTAGGGGGATACTATGTGTATTTTTAAATTTTTGTTATAGAGTGGGTTTTATTATATGGTTTTTGAGATTTTTATTTGATTTGTAGGCCTGTTATTGAAGATTTTGGCCATTTTTGGGAGATATTGAGCTTTTTTTGAGTCCAAATTTTGGGAGGAAGTTGGGGAAGGATAACCAACTTCAGATCTATAAAAACCAGGCCTGTTTGAGGCCATGAGGATAGTCAGAGCAGAGTTATGCTGAAGCAAAGCAAAGCCAAAGCCATTTTGATGCAGGGAAGCTGTTGAGGAGCAGACGCTTGTGGGCCATTTCTGGGAGCTCTGGACATCCGTTTTGAGTGTCGTTTCTTCTACTGGGTTGTAGAGATACATAAGAATAAGACCAGATCAGTCTTGTATCCTTATGGCACTACTGTGATGTATTTTTGAGCTTTGAACAGAAATAAAGAAGCCTCCCCCCCTGAGACAAAGGCCCATAGACGTAGGCAATTTTATGCCGAACTCCGTTATCACTTCTCTTGTTATGGTTTGTTTTTCTTATTGCTTCAGTTCAGATCTATATATTTTCTTATGGCTGCTATATTCTTTCATTAAATTCATCCTCTTTCATTCATCTTCTTAAATGATTAATTAACACATGCAATTAATAACTCAACCACAGTCATTAAAAGATCTTTTCGGATCAACTCCCCCCTTCAAATCAGTCGCATTTGCAACATACTCTGGAGCCAATCTCTGGCAATGGCTACACCCAACGCATAAAATCGACCAGCATGCAACATCGATGATCTCTCCTTCAACATTGTGACATCTTTGTCGTCTACAACTAGTGCACCAAAATGGCATCTTTAGCGTCTTTAAACATGACTATCAGTCACAAACACATCAATCATAACTCTATGTACAATTTTAAAACTGATTGGGCAAATTGACATGCAAAAACGCTTCTTCATACATAGCCAAAACTCCAATATCGAACCTTCCTCTTATACCAAATGTTGGTTTAAGAGAGTAGCCATGAACAAATATTCATACACATAAACTTCACATAAGAAGAACAATATCCCGAAACCTAATATTGTATTGATCTATAATTCTCTCATAAATCTCTATGTGATCTCCATCCCTAACTTCACTCATTTTCCTCATCTTTCATCATATGTAGACTTCTAGAATAAGTCTACTTTCATGAATAATAATTTCATCATATCATAAGTATGAATTATTCCTTCAAAATTGTACTCACTATTACATGAAAATAATGATGAAAATTTTGGTCAAACTAGTATTGATTGTAGTATTGGTTTTAAAGATGTCATTAGCACCATTTTTGCTTCCAATTAAGGACAAATTGAAGTCCAAACTTGTGTCCTTGTTTGTATCCAACTCGTAGACCTTATGTACATCTAGTAATGTCTTTGTTTGTGAGTACCATTTAAAGGAACATCTTGTGGGTTCCTTGTGATTGTGCATAAAAGGGCATTTTTTAAAAATGAAAGATTATCAATGTCGACGATAATGTGACGTCAACATAATAACTTTAATCAAGCTCATAAATAGAACCTATCTTCTCACAAATCGAGAATATGATAATGCGATTGAACTAAAATAATAGTTCCCTCTACACACTATGCCAATTTATCTAGAAAAATAAACTACATTTCATTTAGGTAGTCCATGATAAACTCATTGATTGAGTTCTCTATGGTGATATATTATCATTGTGATGCATGGGACCCCATCATTGGTCCATGCTTGCACATATGTCTCTAATATGTTACAACTAATCAACCTCCCCATGATATAATCTCTCGGCAAGCCAATCATAGATTCCATAGGCTTAGGGTACAATATCTGGCCTTGCTTCATGCAAAAGTCACAAAGGACCACCTTAAGGTGATAGTAAATAATATGGATCCATACTCACTGTGGTCCTTAGACCAAATTGTTGGTTGAAGAATGCACAAATAATCTAATAACGAAGGTTAAAGGACTTACCAAGAAACCTTTAACATTTTAAAAGAAATAGTCCAAAAAGATGGGATTTAACATCATACTACTAAATAACCCAAGAATAAAACTGAAAGGTAGCCTGCACACTCTAAACAATTCTAGGGTTTCCTATGGTTGTGTTGGCATCCATTTCACATTTTTATCTTTTCTTTATAAGCTGCCTACACAAGGGTTTTGAACCCTTAATATTCATCGAAATCTTTTAAATAAAACGACACGATTATCTTGCGCATTTGCACACCTGTTTTTTGTTTTCATTTTCACGACTGCAAGCGTGAAAACCTTGAGTTGGAAGTCATGTCGATGGCATTAAAATCACCTCTGGATTATTATGATTACTCTTGTTCATTTCAACTCAATAGTGGTCACACATGTGTCAAAAACACCAAACTTTGATTTACTTTGCATTTTTGGTTGATATGGTTTCAATTTATAGGTTCTCCATGCAATGGTATGTGGTGTTTTTTATTAAATCTTTGGTGCAATGGTTTCATAGAATGCATTAACTTTGGGATTAAATCCTTGATGAAATGCTGGATATATTGGTTTCTTTCAAGTCATACAAACGCTATGGTCGATTTAATATTCGGACCGATTATTGGTTATGAACACCATGGTTTTCATATGGTTATTTGATATTTCATTTGGTTGAAATATTTTTGGATATACATTATTATGATTTGAAAATGAGCTATTCATTATACAGCCGACATGATAGCTCTGCATGGTTTCAATTCCTACTCCACCCTCGCACACTTAGGCATTAATGTCTGCCTTGTATCTCGGGCTACCTCTATTTGTCTTGGGGAAACTTGTGTTGCACTTGGTCTTGTGCCTACCCTGTCAAACCCCCTCACCGTTTACCCTATTGACTGTGTGCTCTCTCCTATGGCTCCTGTAGTGTAAATTGAACCCCATAATTGCCTCTCAGAGACACGTTTTTGTGTAAGCGATTTTGGGCAAACGGTGATGAATCAGATCGAACCCTTGAAAACCCAGAACCTAAATTAGCCCCTTTACCTTCATGGAGGGCGATTTCCTCATAAATTGGGCTATTACAGAGTTATAGCTCGTGTTTTAGAGGTCAAGTTTCAGATCTTCTCTGTGGCTGAAAGGTGCGTTTTGGGTCTGTGTGCATTTGCTGGAACGTTTATTACTTCTCCAGGCCTATGCTTCAGAACCCTTTCACCCATCCAGCCTCATGCCTCAGCCTTCTGTGAACCCTTGATCAATTCAAAGGGTATTCAACCAGTCTGCCAGCAAATTTTTACATCTACAGGACATATGATTTTTAAAAGAAAAAACATGTAAGCAGCTACAACCATCATTCGATTTGATTTCACAATGGCTGGTATGATTTTGTTTAATTTTAGCATGAGTCTGTCTTTCTTAAATTAGAATAAATGAATTGTTGGCTCAAATCACATTCATTTCTGTCTGTTTTGAATTAACATTCGATTCTGTTTGTTTTGAATTAGTATAAACGATTTGGTTTGCTAGATCGCATACATTTCTGTTACCATTGAATTGATTCAATACGATTTTGTTTGCTTTGAATTAGTAAAGGATTTGTTTGATAAAATCACATAGATTTCTGTTATGGTTGAATTGATTCAATATGATTCTGTAGCTAGTCATAAAATTTGGATTTTCGTTGATTTTACAAATGAACACAATCTGAACATCATGTATTTTTGTGTATCTACAGGTACACACGAATTTCAATGGGAATTGGATCTGCTGTGGCAGTTTAGAACATGCTTTTTCTGTACATAGTTTTGGTTTAGGTTGTTAGTTTTAGGCAGAAATAGGAATCTGGGAGATTGTTCCCATATTTTTGCAAACAGTTTTTGATAATTCCCACAAGGATTGTCTTATCCTGTGGCCTTTGTATACTTGTTATTTTTTGTAAAGCACCCATCACTATTGGGAGAACAAATACTATGGGCTTATGATGATACAAACTCTAATGGAAGTGGATGCTTTGTAACAGCTTTAGCTTTCAATTTATCATACTTTCATTCAAGTTTTGTTCATTTTAATTTGTTATCAAATTATTGACTACTTTAGATATCAAGATTTGTTACAGATTGATGCGTTATGATTTAAATTCTGTCCATATCTGATGTATCTCATTTTACGCATAACAATTACTCTGTTTTAATTTAATTAACAGAAGGTTTATCTTCTTTGTTAAATGAACGATTATGTACAAATCTTCGCACTGGGATTTATCTAAATGTGATGATTTGTAAATTATAAAATTGTTGTTGTTTTATGTCTTGTTTGTTCTGTCATTCATATTAAAAGAGCGTTGCTGCTTCCTGTTTATGATAAGCTTGTGGAAAATCGGGTGCGGGTTTCCCCCATCGAACAACTGAATCAGATACTGTGTACGGGACAAATTGGAAAGCGTTACTACAGGTTAGTTTGTTAGTGCTATTTAATTAGTTTAGTTAATACATGAATTTCTTTTAATCTGAACACCTCTCACTGTTCATCTTTATAGTTCAGATTTACAGTTAGGATTGTTATGTTATTGCTTAGCTTAGATAGTTGTCATTTTATTTCTATGTCATAAAAATTATAAAAATAAAAAATAATAGCTTTGCTGTCATATGACAATTTACAAATGATTTTGCAAATTTCGGTCAAAATTTGTATGCTGTAAATACTGTACATATAAAATTGGGATTTAATTGTATCGATAGCTGAACATTTAATAAGTAGGACGATTGCTCTATAGTATTAGTTAGTAAACTGTATATATGTTTTAGATTTGTATATAGTTTGTTGTAGCTGCTTTTTTCACTTAGATTAGTTTCTTTAATTTAGTTTTTCTTTCACTTTCCTAGGACTTAGATCGACGAACGTAGCCGCTAAACCTGTCGGAGTGGATCATTCCAAATGGCTTGGGTTATTTAGACAACCCCGGACCAGATCCACCCCTCCAATTGATGAGCGGTCAATTTCGCCCGTCAACAAATGGCGCTAGAAGGAGGGCCGACTGACAAGCTAGCCTTGTAGGAGCCTTTATTTTAAATGTATTCAATTTCCCCCATGGCTCCCCAAATCACTGTGTTGTAACATGCTTTCAACTTCTCATTACCCAATGTTCCCAATAAGAGAATCTTTCGCTTGTCCAAACTCACCTTTGATGGTGAAGGCAATATATCTGCTAAAGACAACCTTAACAAGTTTTGGTGCAAATGCATCAAACATGACATCTCAGATTTAAGAGTTTTATGCAGACTTTTCGCTCTTACTTTTAGAGGTCGGATCAAACATTGGTTTGAATCCTTTCCAACATGTCATATTTTTGATTGGTTTCAATTTGTAGATGAGTTTCTAGATGCTTTTGAAATTTATGGTTTCGATCAATTATGTGAAGAATTTCATACTTCGCTAATCAATGACGATTCATCTTCAGAAGACTTTTTGACAAGAGTCTATCATATCCTCTGTAAATTTAATCTCGATGACATGTCATTGGCATTAAATCTCTTCTATGATGCTTCCATCCCTTCCATCCAATCATGTTCA
>JASDQU010379315.1:0-10357 GCA_032191745.1 Picea mariana | reverse complement strand
GAGAGAGTTTAGTTGATGTTTCCATTAAATCAATTCTTGATTGGATAATTGAAGTTTCCACTTAAATTGGGTTGGCATTGGATGGATGCAAATGATGGAGTGATTTCTTAAGATACTAGATATCCAAATATTCTCTGAGTTTGTAAGTGGGGCTATATTATCAAGAAGTTTATTTTGAATAGAGAGCACTTTCCAAAGGAGACCAGAAGATTGTGCAAGAATCTGTTGGGGGGGGGAGGGATTTATTTTTAATATGGCCTTATTTCTTGCTAACCAAATTCCCCAACAGATGAACTTTGGAGTTTGTCTCCAAAGTCTTGCAAAAGGGAGGTTTTTGTTGAATTTTCCATCATATTGTTTCTTCCAATGAATGGACATATCGTCCCAGTTGGAAGGAGGATGAAAATGAGATCGAAGAGGGGTGATCATAAGGTCCGATATCTGAAAGGAGAAGGGAAATTCAAATAAAAAGTTTTGAATTGACTCCTCAGAGGCCATACATAGGGCACATATGGAAGGACCAACGATGCCTCTCTTTTGAAGGTTTCAGATGTTAGAATTTTTCCATGTATCATAACCCAGATAAAGGCATTGATTTTTGGAAGAGAGGGTCTGTACCACATACAAGAATAGATCTTGGAGGGAGGTGGCCCATGGATTTTCACAAGAAGACTAGAATATCCTTGTTAGACTGAATATTTTTATGTTCCCCAACAACAAACATCTCTGCAATGTATGTTTAGAGGGGCACAGCTAGAGAGATGATAAAAAAGGGAAAAAAGAAGAGGAAGGATTTGATCAGGAGGTGATATAGATTTCCAAGAGTGCCATAGTCCAATTTTTTCCATTCATAGAAATCCTTTAGCTTGGAAAAACCATTAGATAGACAAGAAAATCTAATAGGATTAATATTTTTTATTTTTTCCAAATGTATCTTTCCAAAAAAGTTGTCTTTCCACACATTGATGAGGGCGTCATTTCCAAGGGTCCAAGAAATATTTGATTGTATCAGAGGGGATGTCATTCTTAACAGTTTCTAAATAGGAGATCCTTTAGAGGAGGGAAGGGGGATGCCAATATTGGAAATTGTAGGAGAGCCAATGTATTTGACTAAGATTGCTTGCTTCCACCAATCCAAGGAGTTGGAGATGAGATGCCAAACCAAATTTTCTCCTAGAGAAATATTCATAAGAGAGGGACTGTTAATCGCCAGACTACCTTTTCCCGAAGGATGAAACATAGTTGCCCAATTGAAAAGATGATTTTTTTTTTTCTGTATTTATTTTCCCACCTTCCCAAAGAAAACCTCGAAGAGATTTTGAGATTTTTTCAAGGATTCATTTGGGTGCTAAAATCCCTGCACACTGAAAAATAGTTAGTGAAGACAAAACAAATTTGATGAGAACGATTTTACCTCCTGGATTTAGCCAGCGAGATCCCCAACTTTGAGTCTGACTGGCTAATTTGTCCAAAATTGTTTTCCAATCCTATGAGGAGGCTACACTTTGAAAGATGGGCATGCCTAGATAAGTGAAGGATTTCCAATTTAAAAGCATTGGAAATCCGAAAATTCTAGATATGATGTCTTATTGGTGTCTTGATTTTGAGATTATAAGTTATAAAACACTTTTATATTTTCTTTATCTTTTTCCACATTTCTCTAAATGCTAAAACTCCAAACTTCATAACCGTATAAGATAACAAAAGTGACTAAAGTTTCAAAAAAATAAAGGCACCTTAGAAAGAAATAAACTTCAATTTTCTGTACATATTACAAAATATGACTAGTTTTCAAGAAAGGAGGCTTAGTAGAAAGAATTTTCTTTTGGAGGGATCATTGGGATTCCAAATCTTCCTCTTGGAAGAAATATCATCCATTGACTAGGGAATTTTCATTTTCTTTCGCGGATTAACCTAACTTAATGGATATTATTTGTCTTTCAGATGACAATTGATATGAATGATCCATTTTGGTGAGATTGGGAGTGTAGTTACATAATATCTACTTCATTCTACATATACAACATGAATTAGACCTCTCTCTCAATTCCAAGTGGATTTCTTTGGGTGCAAAGAGACATTGGAATCGATGGTTTCATGGGGTCTGCACAACTTGAGTTTCTTATAAGCTCTAGGTTATTAATTGGTTGGTGAGCTACCAAGGTCTCCCCTACAAAGCACAATTGGATAAAAGTAGTCTTTTTGATGGCCTTTTCCCCTCTTGTTTTAAGTCAAAATCAATGAAGCACATCTTGTGGGAATTGTCCTTTGCGAGATATTGTTTTTTTTTAACAGAAACGATTATATTTAAATTAGAAATGGCCTAGATTTCTCCAAAAAAAGGCCAAAATATAGTAGTATATAGAGAATGTGTAAAAAATACTCTATGTTTCTAGCACTATTCCATCATGTAAATCATGTTCTAAACTATTGTTGATTATACAAAAGTGCTAAGGAAATATGGCAACAAAAGAACAATGTAGATACAAAACGTTTATAACCATGCAAACTCGTTCAGATGTAATCTTGTGTCCACCTGGTTCTGATGTTGAACCTCCATTTCTTGGCCTGCAATTGGGTGTGGAATTTCTTCATGTCCCTCTGTTGGAGCTTAAGGCACAACTGGGCACTGATATGGGAGGGGTGCCTCATTTGAGGCTCTGTACTCTGCAGAATTAGTGGGTTGAATTATCTCTTGAGATCCATGTTGATGCTGAGACCCACGGATAGAACGGATGAGGGAAGAGTTTATGTTGACTACCCACATTACGATATCCATATTTTTGTTGTGCCGTTGCTCCTGAACCTGTATCTGTTGAGTCTTCTACTTTATCTGCAACTTAAGAGAGGCAATTTCCTCCCGATGAATCTGCATTAGATCTTGAAACTTGCCTATGGAGCATTCTGAACATTGGCAATTTCCCCTATCATGATGCTGCATAATTTCACTGAGGTGGGGACAGACTATGAACCACATACGCCAAGGAAAGAGCTAGCAACAAACAACAGAGTTTCCACCTTTGAAATTCGAGTATGTTCCTTTCAAAGAAACAAAGAAATATTAGGGCAGAAGATTGTGAAGGTTGGAAGTCGATGTCATGATGGAAATGAAGTGAGAGGCACATGAGTGGATGATGAGAGGTGAGGTTAAGGAAGTGTACCATCGAAATATCCAAATCGTACGAGGAGGGATACATAGAATATTTTGAGGTACAAAGTACTAGAGATGACGCGAGGGATAGGCCAAAATGTCGAGACAAAAGATGAGGGGGGGTGTTTGAGATGATCGGCATCATTCACAATGAGTGAAAACATGAGGAGGTAGGGAGGGGGGACACGTTGAAGCAAATAGGGTGTCCGGGAGGGAAAAATGTGTGTGAAAATTTTTTTAGGAGATGAGGCCTAGAAAGTGAAATTTTCTTAGAGGATAGGAGCATGGCTAACTAAGGAGTTAAGCTTTAGCTTCCCATATGCAAGCGCTTTTTATGATTTATACATGGAATCATCAATGGTGTTTTGAGTTCATCGCACATGGTAATAGGAAACTTTGTCAAATTTGTATTCCAGGTCTTTGATTTGAAAAAGATTTCTATAGATGTTGGGGTGCATGGTCTTAAGAGATTTGTAGAGTCCCCTTACGATCAAATCAGAGTCGCCAATAAATATGAGCCTTGTATATTTATTCTCTGGAATGAGACGAAGTCCCATGAATGTTGTGAGGACCTCTACATGGTTATTAGTGGCGTTCCCTAGTCCCTAAGTGAATTCCAAGACCTTGTTTCCTTTGAAGTAGAAGACAACTCCCCTCACACATACATCCCCTGGGTTTCTTGTCAATGCTCCATCGATAAAAATATGAGAGGGTTTAGTTGATGTTTCCATTGAATAAATTCTTGATTGGATAATTGCAGTTGCCACTTAAATCTGGTTGGCATTGGATGGATGCAAATGGAGCGATTTCTTAAGATACTAGATATCCAAATATTCTCTGAGTTTGTAAGTGGAGATTTATTATCAAGAAGTTTATTTTGAATAGAGAACACTTTCGAAAGGAGGCCATAAGATTGTGCAAGAATCTGTTGGGAGGGAAGGAATTTATTTCTAAAGATGGCCTTATTTCTTGCTAACGAACTTCCCGAGCAGATGAACTTTGGAGTTTGTCTCCAAAGGCTTGCAAAAAAGAGGTTTTTGTTGAAGTTTCCATCATATCTTTGCTTCCAATGAATGAACATATCATTCCATTTGGAAGGAGGATGAAAATGAGATCAAAGAGGGGCGATCATAAGGTCCCATATCTGAAAGGAGAAGGGAAATTCAAATAACAATTTTTGAATTGAATCCTTGGAGGCCATACATAAGGCACATCTGGAAGGATCAACTATGCCTTGCTTTTGAAGGTTTTCAACTGTTAGATTTTTTCCATGTATCATAACCCAGATAAAGGAGTTGATTTTTGGAAGAGAGGATCTGAACCACATATAAGACTAGATCTTGGAGGGAGATGGCCGAGGGATTTCCATGAGAAGAGTAGCATATCCTTGTTTGACAAAATATTTTGATGTTCCCCAAAAACAAACATCTTTGCAATGTATGTTTAGAGGGGCACAGCTAGAGAGATGATAAAAAAGGGAAGAAAGAAGAGGAAGGAGTTGATCAAGAGGTGATATAGCTTTCCAAGAGTGCCATAGTCCAGTTTTTTTCCATTCATAGAAATCCTTTAGCTTGGAAAAACCATTGGATAGACACGAAAGTATAATAGGATTAAGATTTTTGATTTTTTCCAAAGGTATCTTTTCAAAAAAGTTGTCTTTCCACACATTGATGAGGGCGCCATTTCCAGGGATCCAGGAAAGATTTTATTGTATCAGAGGGGATGCCATTATTAACAGTTTCTAAATAGGAGATCATTTAGAGGTGGGGAGGATGTCCAGACTGCAAATTCTAGGAGAGCCAATGTATTTGACTAAGATTGCTTGCTTCCACCAATCCAAGGAGTTGGAGATGAGACGCCAAACCAAATTTTCTCCTAGAGAAATATTCATAAGAGAGGGATTGTTAATGGTTAGACTTCCTTTGCCTGACGGATGACACACAGTTGCCCAATTGAAAAGATTATTTTTTTTGGTATTTATTTTCCCACCTTCCAAAAGAAAACCTCGAAGAGATTTTGAGATTTTTTCAAGTATTCATTTGAGTGCTAAAATCCCTACACACTGAAAAATATTTAGTGAAGACAAAATAATTTGATGATAATGATTTTTCCTCCCAGATTTATCTAGTGATCGCCCCAAATTTGAATCTGACTGTCTAATTTGTCCAAAATTTCTTTCCAATCCTATGAGGAGGCTACACTTTGAAGGATGGGCATGCCTAGATAAGTGAAGGATTTCCAATTTACAAGCATTGGAAATCCGAAAATTCTAGATATGATGTCTTATTGGTGTCTTGGTATGTTCCATCCCTAAATTCTTCTTTTGATGATATTTATTTTACCTACTAAAGTTTTTAGGAAGCTTTCCAGAATCCGCTTGAATCTCCCAGTGATAATGGGGGAGATGACTCCGAAGAGTAGAGTGTCATCTGCAAATTGACAATGGTTTATTGCTTTGACTCTTGGTGCGATTTGAATCCTACAGAGGCTCCCTAGTCTAAAATCATATTCTACTTTGTGACTCAAAGAATTTTCCATAATAATATAAAGGGAGGGTAACAGGGGGAAGCCCAGTCTGAGACCGCTACTAGATCTAAAAAAGTGTGAAGGCTGGCCATTTATCATCAGGGCTATCCATGGGGATCCAATGCAAGTGTCAACCTAATCTATGAATTCCAGGGATAATCCATATCTATCTATAACCTTGGATAGAAAGGAGTGTTTAACACAATCAATGGCATTTTCCATGTCTAATTATAGAACCATTCGTTTGTCTTTGCGCTCTCTACTAGAGTGAATAGCTTCCTGAACTAAAATTATATTGTATGTGATTTTCTTGTTTTCCATGAATCCACCTTAATTATCTAAGACCAATTTCGAGAGAATCGGTTTTATTCTTGAGGAAATAATCATAGTAAGAATTTTGTAGGAGGAGTTGCACAAAGATATTGGCCGAAATCTAGAGAAATTAGGAGGGTTTGTTTCCTTCAGGATGAGAACTGAGAATGTTGAGTTGGTATATCCTCCCACTTTCTTTTTACAGAGGGTGTAATTTAGCATGCACCAGAGATCGTGTTTAATTAAGCTCTGAAAATATTTGTAGAATCTGATGGACAAATTGTCTGGACCTAGAGCCTTATCTTGATCAAGGCTCTTTATGGCTTGAATAATTTCTTTCTCTGATATTGGTTGGGTAAGAATATCATTATATTCCATTGTTATGAGATGTGGAATGTGTTCTAACATATCCTTAGTAGCTATTTCATTTTCTTCTTGATTTCTTTTGAAGTAAAAATCTCCAAAATTATGGCTTGCTGCCAATTTGATTTGATTGAAGTTTTCAAGGGTTTTCCTGAACTCTATTTGGAATTTTGACACTATATTTGTTTTCCTTAGTTATTGAGCTTGTTTTTGAAAGAAAAAGGTATTCGAATCTCTAGATTTTAACCAAAGGCTCTTGGATTTTAGTATCCAGTTTTCTTCTTCTCATCTCATTGTAGATTGTAGGTTTTGAAAGGATTATTTTTCCTTTATTAAATATTCCTGGGTTACTTATTCATTCTCTATTTTATATTTTATTTTCGTTAATTCAGAGATTCTAGAATTCATTTCTTTATTAGGGGGTATGAAGGTTGTTTTATCCCATTCTTTGAGTGCAAGTTTGAATTCTTTAAGTTTACTTTCCTAGAAAAAATTTAGAGAACCACTAAAAGGATAGGACCAGGCTCATTAGACTAGAATGGGAACAAGGGGGGAATTGAGCCAAAAGGGGTTGAATCTGAAAGGAAAAGGTCCAAAGTTTTGAGGAGGGGAAAAATGGAGGGAGATGGGTTTGTGGTCAGAGATGGCAGAATGAATGGTAGTAGAGGAAATGTTAAAAGGGGAGAGAAGGAACTCACTATGGATAAGGAAGAGATCCAGTTGGGTTTCTATGTGGTTTAGACTGACCCATCGATTGTTCTAGGTGAATTTCCATTTTTGGGGGAAGATATCCTAAAGATCCCAATGACAGATAAGATCTGAATTTTTTTCACTTTGAGGCTCTCTCACCCAACTTCTGCCCCTCTTATTTTCCTAGGAGAGATATGTGTTGAGATCCCCTCCCACCATTATTGAAGAAATATCCAAAGATTCTCGAATTGCGAAAAGGGCAATCCAAAAATCTATCTGATCAGAGTATCTATTTGGCATGTAAATATTTATAAGGAAAAATTTTGTATTAGTTTCTCTATGCTTCAAAACTATGATAATCCAATGATTTGCACAAAGGGTTACCTCTTTTTCCCAAGATTATGTATCCCAGAGGGTCAAGATACCTCCTAAAGTGCCTACTGAGATGATGGTTATTACTTCACCTATTCGAAGAGATTTTTTGGCTTGTTCTAGTGCTAAGGAATCCTCCATTTTCATTTCCTGGAGGAGAATTATAGAGGGATTTTCTAATTTCATGAGATCTTTAAGGGATTCGAACTTGGAGTTATTGTTGAAGCCTCTGCAATTCCATGAGAGGAGTTTCATTAATGATGGGAGGAGGGGATCCGCTCGCTTGATATTGGTTGATATGCTCCCTTACTTCTTCATTTTTTCCCTGCATTGTTAAGTGAACTTTCAATGGAGTGTTTCTTTCCAAGAGATTTTTCTTTTTTAGTGAAGTCTTCCCTGACATATGTGTTTGTGCACCTTCCTGATTTTATGATATTTTCTATTATTATTTCACCTTCTTCCATACCTAACTGCTTTGTTCCTTTAGTTTTGGTTTTTTCTTCAGGATATGGTATGTCTATCTCCTAGACTTCTTCCATGTTTGCTTCCTGAAAAATGTATTCTTCTCCCGAATCTTCCCTGGCCTGATCCACTTCTTTCTTGGGGAGAAAAGAGGCATGGGATCATTGATCCTGACATCTCTTGCAAAGGATTCGCCTATAATATTAAAGGAATTATTTGGGATATGCTTTTCTCCTTTGGACAAAGTCCAATCTGGGTCTGGGTTTTCTTCTGAGAGTTTGTTTCTTTGCTCCCTCATTCCATAATATGTGTGTTGTGAAGGGACTAACTCTCCACTTTTTTATCCTCCACTTCGTCTATTGTTTTCTTTGTTTTTTACTTGCTTCCAACCCTCTTCTTTTGCTTATCGTATTTCATCCTCTTCTTGTTTTCTCTTTGGACAATTTCTAGCAAAATGTCCATATTTATGGCATGATTTTCATTTGAATGGAATATGTTCGTAATCCAACTTTTGGATATGGTTCAAGTCATATAGAGAGAGTTTTATTTATTCAAGGAGTCCTTTTTCCTGATCTACTTCAACACATATCTAGTAACATGAGAACATTGTACATTTGGGTTCAGATCAATGTATTTTCCAACTGTATCCACAATACGTTTCAGAGATCAGCTGTTAAGCCTTAATATTGGCTCATTACCACTTAATTGGGGCATATTAGTTTAGTAATGTTATTTTATTTATGTCGGCCTAAGGCCATTAGTTGTAATTTAGATTAGTAATGTTATTTTATTTATGTCGGCTTTAGGCCATTAAACCTCCTAGTCTCCTATAAATACCAAGGAGACATTTTCATTTTGAAGCATCTTGGACTTGAACATTTAAGTGGGGTAAAAGGAGGTTGCCCCCTCGAAGAGGCTTATTATCTGAAATTATCTCTTTTTCAAGGCGTTGATTACTTTTCCTGAGGTTTTTCTATGCTATATTGATGTTTGGTTCTTAACATATGGTATCAGAGCTCAAGGTCTTGGGGTTTCGCTGTTACATCTGAGACACCGTGGCATTTTCGCTATAACTGTTTTTCTACAACGTTTCAGGAGGAACAGATTAAAGGGTTTTTAGAAGACAGATCAAGGTACGTTGTGTTGAAAATTCAGCTCCTGAGGACTTATACTTTCATAGATAAAGCCGGTACAATATAGGGTTCTGGAATCATCTTGAAATGAGTCATTGTAGAATTTTTGCTATAAAACATTTTCTGTAACGTTTCAGACCCTGAACGCCAGAGAAAATTTACAGAAATTAGTATTTTATCTGTGGAAAAAAATTTCAGAATCTGGTTCATCTTAAATTTGTAGATACACCCTGTGTAAGATAGGGTATCTGACTAGCCCCATTGACTAGTCTCAAGAAGGTGTTCTAGGTAAAACAAGAATAACTTCTTGCTCGAGTATCCAAATTGAGTGGGACTGGTTGCATTGGATTGTGGACAGTCGGTAGTACTTTGAGTGCGAGTTTCAGAATTTGATATCAATTATTGTGTGCGGGGCACACTATACAAGGGAGATCTCCTGGAAAGGCCAAAAATCAACAAGTTGTGGGGAAGTTAGCGTAAATTCCACTTGGCACATCCAATTTTGATCAGACCTGTGGCATTACAGAGAAGACATATCAGAGAAATAGATAAGGGAAAGCTTCATACCCAGAAGGGCTGAAACTTGGGAGATACAATATAACAAATATTGTCTAGCAAAACCACCTCAAAATCAAGGTTCAAAAGTGATACTTGGCCAACATGCCACCCAAAAAGGGAACTTCTACACCAAATAAGCCTCCAGAAAATCCTACTTGGACTCTTGATGAAGGTGAAGAGATGTGTAGGGACATAAATGAACTACAAAATAAGATGGATTCAATGGAAGCTAAGTTGGATATTAAGATGGATTCAATGGAAGCTAAGTTGATGGATTCAATGGAAGCTAAGTTGGATACTAAGATAGATGGTTTAAAAGGGGAGATTATGGAAGTATTGAAAAATTTCGTAACAGAGAAGACACCTGAAAGTGAAAATGCATCCAATGAAATTCATGATGTGGACACAAGGAAGGTGAATCAAGAATGGAGAAACTCCAACTTTGGTTTGAAGACCAACCATGTTCCTAAGATTGACATGAGGAAGTTTGATGGAAAGGACCCAGTCACATGGATACTTTAGATGGAGCAATTCTTTGATCTCCATAATGTGCCACATACACAAAAGGTACGAATTGCTTCTTTATATTTAGAACCTAATCAATTTGTTTGGTACCGATGGCTTTGTTCTCGCAAATCACTCGTCACTTGGACAATGTTCACGGAAGAAATGATATCACACTATGAGGATACAAGGAGCAATACCTTCTTTAGCCAATTGATAAATCTCAAGCAAAAGGGTTCAGTTATCGAGCACATTGAGAACTTCCAAAGATTGAATATAAAGGTAA
>JASDQU010379313.1:0-11253 GCA_032191745.1 Picea mariana | reverse complement strand
CTTTCCGCACAAGACCTTGTGTTTAGCCTCTATGTTAGAGGGGGGGTCCCGGATAACTTTCACTTTTACTGGACATTTCACACTCCCTAGCTCAAACTCGTATGTTTGTTTTATAGCCTTGAAGAGTTTCTTGTCCAACCTAAATCAAGGCTCTAACCTAGACTAGTTGATGGACCCTACAAACATAAAGTCTATTAAATTTTAATTAAGTGTTAATTTTAAGTGGTTTGTCTTAAAGTCAAGGAAATGGAAATGAAACTAGTGGTGTATTGTAAGAGACGAAAGAGAAGAGCATTAAATGAAACTGAAAGCAAACTACTTTTTTTTTACGAATAAAGATTTGAAAATTTACACTCTTTAGCCAACTTTTCGTAGCTACTTTTTCTAAGATCTTTTAAAAGAAAAACCCAAAACAAGATTTCGCTCGACTACGAGTTACTTAGTGTTCTAATCATTCAGTAAAGAACTTAAGAAAGCACTCTTTCTCCTGATAAGCAAAGACAACTATCCTAACTACTTTACCAAACAAAGAGATAAAATCTTTTTTTTTTATGCTTCAAAATAAGAAACTTGAAATGATTTCTTTTTTTTTTCTTCTAAAGCAAGTAAAAAGGAAAAAATCAAGACAAGACAAGACCAAAAACTAACTTCAGGTCTACTGTGGACTGCAGGGAGTCACTGACAATACTAAACAAACTGATCAGAAAAGACTCACAAACTCGTCTCAAACCCTTACTAAGAAAACACAAGAAATCTTGATAAAGATAAGTTAATTGACGTCAAACCTAGGCTACAGACTGTAACAACAGAGACCAATACTAGATCAAGAAAAACCTGAGAAGTATGACTTCAATCAGGGAAGAGGTTGATAGGCTCTTCTTTCAGAAAGATTTTCTTGACACAAGCACGTAACTGACACTTAAGCAGCCTGTGTATGTACACGGGTTGTATAATGGTAGGGCGTGTATGTACACGTGCAGACCCACTGCAGGCAAGTACACCTCTGTAACTTCTCAAAAAAAAAAAAAAATAGTCCGGCTAACAAGGCAGGGAGTACTGATATGGTAGACCAGAATCCCTTAAAGACTCAGAAACTTACAGAAAACTCAAAAAGGTAATCAAAACCAATTAAAACACCCAAAACGATATCCCCTAAAAACCCTAGAGGCTTCCCTAGTATGGTCACCAATTTTTCTATAGTGGGAAAACCTCCCAATGGACTACACTAGGGTTCAACATGTAGGTAGAGCTAACAATCTAAAGTCTCCTACTTTTTAACAACTACCCCAAATACACCCCACATTCATGCATAAAACACAAGGTAACAATATCTGGTAACTCTACCTTAAACTCCGCGTCCGGTGTCGATCCTTTTGCATTCAGTTATTCCTTGACTACAAGTCTCCTCCCAAGGCCGACCAACATTCATAAACATAAAAACAAATAACTACGAACATGCATCTTATATATTAATTAGTGGGTTAGATGTCATAATCAAATATAAATCAAACATAAAGATTGAACACATCATATTCGGGACAGAAAAAGTATTCATTTTTATTAATCTCAAAAAGTTACTTACAATGAGATCCGCGAATGCTCCTCGAATCTAGTATGGGCTCCTCTTCACCAAGATCCAATTGCGCTTCCACGTATCTTTCTCCTCTTCATATCTCTCTAGGGAATGGATTAGGCTTGCAATGGAGGAAAAAGGCAAGAATAGGGAATTTTGGCTCAAAACTCACAATGTGGCTGCAAATTCTTAGGACAAGGGGGAAAAGTGAAATGGGCAGAGTTCCACTATTATTATGATTAGCTTTGGAATGAGACCCCAACACCTCCTTTTATATGAAAAAAGGATGGTTATTTGGTTGGGTGACAGGCTATAGGCGGTGGGACAGTTGGGAAACTACCCAATAGCCCGTAATCTTAACGAATTCCTTGCAACTTTTTAATTTTTACAACTTTTGCGAGTATACGCGGGATTTAGTGGTGTAGATAGCATACGTACGCGAGATGTAGTGGTGCAGCAAGCATGTGTACACGGGTAGTAATGGTGCAGGGCATGTACATCTTCAAAAATATGGTTTTTAAGGAGAGTTGCTCAGTGATGGCTTGGCAAAAATAGTAAGTGAGATGGCCTGATGCCAGTTATGCATGTATGGTGCAATTTAGGGTTATAACAATAATGAGGATGCATCAAATTCATTTTTATTTTTTTCTTTGTTTTCACAAATATGTGATCCATTAACATTTGAAGAAGTTGTCAAAGATGATGTATGGGCACAAGCCATGGATGAATAAATCAAATGCATAGAGAAAAATAAGACATGGAAGTTAGTTGATGTACCTAATGAAAAGGATGTGATAACTGTCAAGTGGATTTATAAAAGCAAGCAATATGCAAAAGGAAATGTGCAGAAGCACAAGGAAAAGTTAGTTGCAAGAGGTTTTACACAACAACCTGGAATTTATTTCAATGAAACAGTGGCACCAATTACACGCATGGACACAGTAAGAACTGTGTTAACAATTGTCGTGCAATACAAGTGGCCAGTTTATGAGATGGATGTAAAGTCAACATTTTTGAATGGAAACTTAGAAGAAGAAGTATATGTGGAACAACCACAAGGTTATGAGGTTCCAGGACAAGAAAACAAAGTGTACAGATTAAATAAAGCACTGTATGGATTAAAACAAGCTCCCAGAGCTTTGTACAGTCGCATAGATTCGTATCTCACATAGAATGAATTTCAGAGATGTGAAAGTGAGCCAACACAATACATCAAATAACATCAACAAGACAATATGTTAATTGTTTTCTTATATGTAGATTATTTGATTTTTATAGGTGATTTTGGTATAGAAGAATTCAATTCAGTCATGAAGGATGAATTTGAAATGACTGATTTGGGGCTTATGAGATATTTTTTGGGAATAGAAGTTCACCAGTACAAAACTAATATATTTATCTCACAGTCTAATTATGCACATGAAATTTTGAAAAGATTCAACAAGATAAATTCAAAAGAAGCCCCAACACCTATCATAACAGGATTGAAGTTAAGCAAGGAAGCTAAAGGGCCCAAGGTGGATCCCACACAGTTTAAAAGACTAGTAGGAAGTCTTATGTATCTAATAGTGACAAGACCTGATATTGTGTATGGAGTGAGCCTAATTTCAAGGTTCATGGAAATTCCAAGAGAATCACATTGGAAGGCAGGAAAGAGAATCCTGAGATATGTGAATGGAATAAAAGAATTTGGCATTAGTTACTCTACTTCAGAAGATTTTAGACTTATTGGATACACTCACAGTGATTTTGGAGGAAACATAGATGACATGAAAAGTACCTATGCGTATACGTTTCATTTTGGAACAGGTATGATATCATGGGCATCAAGGAAGCAACCCATAGTGACTTTGTCTTCAGCAGAAACAGAGTACATCTCAATTACAAGCGCAACTTGTCAAGTAGTTTGGATGAGCAGAATGTTAAAATATTTGTTGCAGGAACAACATGAAACAACAATAGTATTTTGTGACAACAATTCATCCATCATGTTTATATCATAGAATCATGTGTTTCACAAGAAAACTAAGCACATTGATACAAGGTATCATTTAATCATAGAACTGGTGAATAAAAAAGAGATATGTTTAGAGTTTTGCACGTCAAAAGATTGAGTCACAGATATTTTTACAAAGGATTTAGCAAGATATGAATTTAGCATTTGTGCAGTAGTCTAAGAGTCTGCGTAGTAAAATCTGAGTGATAGTAAAATTGTCAACTCAATTTTGATGTAAATTTTTGTAATCCCGCCTTCTTATAATTAAGGGGGAGTTTTGGAAATAATAATTAAAAGTAGGTGAGATTTTCACGTCTTCGTCAATTTGTCAGTCGGTCAATTTGTCAGTATTTTTGTCAGTCAGGGGAATTATCAGTCAGTCAATATGTATATCAATCTGCAAATGAAAAGTCACACGTTTACTCAAACTCAGTCTAAGTCAGTCAGCAAGAAGGGGAGTTATAAATGGAGCCGATATTTATCTTCTTGAGTTCAGTTAAGTAGTTAAAGAGTTATTCATATTAATGGCCGTCTTTAATGTTGATTCAATCTTACTTCTACAGGAAGTCTCAGTCAGAGTCCATATAAGTCTAAGTCTTTAGTTAGTTGAGAGATGATGTAGAGAAGAAGTAGAGAGTTAGAGAGAACAGAGTCGTGAAGGAGAAACAACAACACTTGAGGATTCCAAGAAATTTGAGAGCACAAGCTCTAGTTCTGTGAAGTTAGCAGAAGAATTCATTGGAGTCGAAGCTAATATTAGTTATTGTACCTTGTATTCGTGCACTGTGTCGAAGTTAATATATATCAAGTAGTTTGTGTGTTGACAATTCATGTGCTTCTGTTGTATTTCTGAGTTTTGTGTTAAGCATAGCACTATGTTATTCTTCATCCATAAATCATTATATTAATTGTTTTATCACAACGCGCAATAAATCCAGCAGGTTTCTCACCGTGCGATAAGTCCTGAGTGTTCAACGATGAAGTTTGTGGCACGCAGCATTTTGAATTTGTGTTGCACAGAATAGTCTCCACGCAGAAAATCCAAGAGTATGATTGCTGGAAACTCAAAGGAGGCTATTAATTATTACCTATAACAAACTTCAAAAGGGGAGTTGCATGTGATGGAGTGAAATGATTGAATGTAACAATGTTTCCCCACTACCAATTTTTCAAATATGTTGTGTGAAGCAATTGTCCAAATGTGTGATTGGCTACCTTGGCTCGTCCCTCTATTTGGGGTGAAACAAAATGGAGTATTTAAGTTTGCAGTCTAAAATTTGCAAAAGGATTGTCCCTCTATTTGGGGTTGAAATACAATGGAGTATTTAAGTTTGCAACTTAAAATTTGTAAAAGTACTTTCCAAAATTGGCTAAGGAAATGTGCATCCATATTAGATTTGATGGTGCATCGTAGTCCAAAAAAGTCCAAACATGTTGAAAGAATAGATTTATGGTTTGATTGGCTATAATCTGTTTTGGTGCAAGTAAAAAATAATGTCATTTTAGAGAAGTGGCACACCACTACAAAAACACAATCATGATTTTAGAATATCATTGGAACACTAAAAATAAATCCGAGAACAAATTAGGAGAAGTTGGTACAGCCCAAGCTTGTTGTGTGCAAGTTTGTGTTGACTACACAAGGTGCAACAATAGAAAAAATTGTTGAATTGTTGTGGAATAGAGGGAAAGACGAAATGTTTCTGCAAATGTTGGAGTGTTTTATTAGAGCCAAAACCCCATTGAGAAAATAATGTACTTTGTGGACCAGCATAAGTCTGTCCTTAGAAGTGGGCACACAACACTGTTGCAGATTATAAAACCATCTGTATTTGATTATATAATGTAGAAATGTAGTAGGTTGTTGGAGAGTGAAGAAGATGGGACCAAAGTAGGGAGTAGAAGTGTATTGGTTTTTATAATCATCATAGGCATGCACCCAGATGTCCAAAATATGCAAAGCACATTTAGGTGAGTGACTAAGAGAATCAACAACCTGATTACTACAACCTTTCTTTTATTTGAGCACCAATTGAAATTGCTAGATGTAGGTAACCCAGCTAATATGTCACTCATCTTGAATCTTGGATCCAAAGTTTATAAATATCAAAGGATGATGGTTTATTTTCATTCCCTCCATATAGTTCCTTCAATGCTTTAAAATTTGCAGTAATACATAAAACTCCTTGTCATATGTATTGTAATTGAGTTTGGTAGTTGGTAATAGAGAACATTATGGGCTTCTGTTTAAGTATGGATCCAATGGAATATTGAGAGGCATCACATTCAATTCCATAGGTTTTCTAAAAGTTTGTAATACATAGGACTAGGGGTAAGCATAATCAATTTTTCAATTGTTGAATGGTAGTCTTTGTATGGAGAGTAAATCAAAGTGGTGTTGCTTAGAGAGGTAATCCAAGGCATGGGCCAATGTAGAGAAATGAAATATGAACTTGCTATAGAAGTTCACACCACATAGGAATCTTTTGAGCTTAACCATAGAGTGAGGTATAGGCCAATTCAAGAGGGCATCCACATTATGAAGATAGGGCTTGATTCCTTCTACTAAAATCAAGAAACCCAAATAAGAAAGAGATGGCTACCTAAAAACAATATTTTTAATATTCAAAGACATGCGAACATGATAATCCCAAGTTTGAATGAACATTAGAATTTCATTGATATAGATAATGACAAAGTGTCATAGATGGAGTGAAACAAATCATGATGAGTTTCATAAAATTAGCTAGATAATTAGTGAGCCCAAATGGCATAATCAACGAATTAAAGGGGCCAAACTTAGTCTTGAATGATTTATTCCATGAATTAGATTCCCTCTTTCACACTTGATGGTCACTTGAGGTTAAATCCAAGTTGGTAAAATAGCATGCTCCAGCTAAATTTTCTAGAAAATTATTAATACGAGGCAAGGGATCTTTGTTTTTTACATTTCCCTTATTAAATGCCAGTTTTTGACATTGACCTTATTCAATGCCTAATAGTCTGTAACACTATGTTTTACCCCATGATTTTAATTGTGATAAAGACTTCATATAATGTGATTATGAAGCTTGTAATTATGTTGTGATTAACCTTTCATCATGTGAACAACGTGGTGCATGATATATCAGATATTCATACCTTCCTCAACTTCAACATCAAGAAGAATAATTTCCTCAGCTTCACAGGAAATAATCGAGAAACAGGTTGGGCCTCACATGACAATACCATAACAACAAGCAGGGGCCTCGCGGGACACCCTATGCTTGACCCATGGGGATCTACTCAATTAGGATTACCAGAAGCCCTTCTCCAATCTGCAGCTCTGGGACTTGCCTCCTTCGCACTCCTCCACTACTTCTCCTTTGCTAAGAGATCACATACTTGATTTATGAAACTTGATTGATCATAATGAGAGGCTCTTGGTGGGTATTTATACTTTTTCGAGTACCTCATTTACTTGACTTTGAGTTGACCTATAACTTCTTATTTGCAAAAACTTTTCTCCTTTAATTAATTTTGGGGCCGACTTGTAACTTCTTATTGCAACAGTTTAGGGGATTTTTAACCATACTTTGGGGCTTCATATTTAAGAGGGTATAACTTATTAACTTATCAACCGTGAGGAACCACGTGGAGTACCACCTACGGTTGGAAATGACATGACAAGGATTATCCATCTATGAGTTTTTGGATGTATTTTCAGTTTCCTTCACCCTATTTTTATTTAATGCTTCATGCTTCATGACCACACCTTTGGGGCTTCTTAACTACTTAACTAATTAACCATACTTCTAGGGATTCTTGTATAATTCTTCAAAGCATCTTCCCATGAGGACCATGATTAGAGCTACACCATAAGGGAACCACTTTTGAGACTTCTTCAAATACAACCATCACTTCTAGAGGCTTCTAGACTTCTTCTAGGGTTGATATCAATGACAACCAATTTTCCAACAAAAGAATCACATCTATTCCATAAACCAATTGAAAAGGTGAAGTACCTATAGATCTTTTAGTACTCACTATATTAACCCATAAATCATATCTAAGATGTTAATCTCATGCTTTATTTTTGTTTCCAATGATTTTATTAATAATCTTGATTAAATATTTAATAGAAGACTCACCCTATCCATTCCCCTAAGGATAATTGTAACAACCCATTTTGAATTAGGAAACTAAACAACATCATGACCTGTTTTGTACTTATTTTCTTATTGATAGAAATATCGTGTTGGCATTGATGTCAACATGAATACAAGAAGTACCATAGTGTATTATGGCATGGAACTGCAGTAAAATCTACATGAATATTGAGTTACAAGAATGTAGTGGAGTTAGAAACTCTCGGCCACTCAAACCACCAGTCGAGTCAGAAAGGAAATGGGTCAAGTCAAATCAAATAAGGATGAGTCGAGAAGACGCAACAAGTTGGGTTGGAGAGAGTGCAAGTCAACCAAGTTGAAATGACTCAAGTCAAATTTATCCAAGTCGAAATTCATCCAAGTCGAAATTTATCCAAGTTTAAATTCATCCAAGTCAAAATTTATCCAACTTGAAATGTTATCCAGGTTGAGTCAATTGAGATATGTTTGTTTGTCTAAAGGGGGAAGGATTTATCCAAGTCGAAATTTATCCAATTTGAAATGTTATCTAGTTCGAGTCGATCAAGGGATGTTTTCTGGTCGAAAGGGGGAAGGAAATTCAACCAAAAAGGAAAACCAATTCAAATTTTTTAGTGACCAGCAACTGGAAGGAATGCCTGAGGGCGAATTTACTCACCAGCAATGTCAGAAATAACTCTTTGAAAGAAAGAAAGAATGAAAATGAAAGAATGAGACAATGTAAATCACTACATTGGTCGATTTGAGTTCTCCTGGTGACTTTAAATTCTATTGAGACAAGATCATGATGAAAATAATGAATTATGGAGAGTCACCCTCTAATCTGAAAATGAAAAGTATTTGTCTTGATGTTCAAAGTATTCATTTCCATTGAAAATAAATGTGCAAAGTGTTTTTAATCACTGTTTATAAAAAATTTGTGTGAGGGAGTATTGTTTTAGTTTACTGTTTAACAATCTTAAATCTGTCTAACACAACAAAATAACTTCACCATAAACACACAGCACATGATGAGGCATTTCACCCCTCCTGGGCTACATCTGTCAGGTCCAAGGCTCCCAATGGGCATGTCCTTGATCTATTCATGCTCAAAATGGTATTACAATGAGAAAAAGGCCTAAACCGGCCAAACCAGCTGTGAAAACGAATTCAGAATACAGAAAGAAGCTTAAAATGACTCTATTTTCACCGAAAACAGTGAAGGGTAGTCCAATGCAGCTCCATTTCCCTGACAGCCCTCAATGGCTCCTCAAGCTTCTTTGAAGTAAAATGGCTGAAAAACACCTCTGTTGGCTCTGCAACCTGTTCTAGTCGCTCCAGAATGCTGAGAATACCCAAAATCAACCAAAAAAAGGTCCAAAAAGGTTTTGTCTTCAAGAAGTTATGCCCCAAAGCAGTTCTATCCCTTTTTCCCAAAAAAACTCCACCAAATCTGGAGTAGCGGGAGTTAGAACTTCTAAAAATGGAAATTGGCGCCAAAAAGGTGGACTCTGCCCAAAAACCGTCGAAACTGTTAGCATTGAATTTTATCGTTAGTGATAGTGGTCACATAGACCAACTAAACCACCTCCATTTGAGCCATTTGAGCCAACGGTCAGCCAAAATTGTGGCATATCCACTAACCGTCGGGACATGTGTTCATATCTGCTAATCGCCTTCCTGAAACCATCGAAGGAAAAATCCCATGGTTCTGGGTGAATGGTTCTATGTAAAGGGGGGACTGGCCCTTAGGGGCTGGCCCCCTTTCCACCCCAATCAAAACAACTTACCACTTTAAATAAATGTATTGGCCTATGCGGTTAAGAACCACCATGAGCCCGGGTGATTAGGCCTTGGGGCTGCCACCCGATCGACTTGCGGTCAACTCCTGCCAACTCCGAACTAATTTTGTCACTCCAAACTAATTTTGTCTTGCGGCCACGTGGCAGCCTCTGGGCAGGCCCTGTGGCGCCCGCTGATCGGCCACTAGAATGTCCAGTCAACCAATACCCAATCCAAAAATGCCAAGTGGAAAACAATGATAGGTTGTTAATAGAATATTCCATGGAATATTTTGTGGAATATTCTTTTTTTAATATTTTTTTTTTTAAATCAAAGTCGACCCTGGTTAACTGGATATGAAGGAAAAAGTGAATTTCAAACTAGAATAACTTTCACATACAATGTTGGATTTGAGTGTCTTTTGCGGCAACAGAATCGTATCGACGAGGCCTATCTAGTTGTTCTATTTTCAACCAATTCTGAGCAGTTCCAATTTTGAGCATTTTCTTCACTTAGGACATGATCACCTGATCACACCTCCCCATTGGGAAGCTTTTGGACCCCAAAAGCCTTTGATTACCTGTCAAGAAGATGAGGGTACAGGTCCCTCACCTTTTCCAATTCAATCCACTTTGCCTTACTCGGTTTGATGCCTTTAAGACCAACCCGAACATAATGAACATTTCCCCTCCTTGAAGTGCGTGTCCTTCTGTCAAGGATAGCATCCTCTTTCAACTCATCCAAAAATTCTGGCAAGAAATCCTCTATGGATGGTAGCTGAATGTCACTTTCATAATCAGCAATTAGAGTAGGTTCATACAAACGTACATTTTCCACATTCACAACGGAATACATTTGCATGTATGAAGGCAAATCTAATTGAAAAGCATTATTTCCAACTTGTTTAAGGATCTTGAATGGACCATAACGAATAGGCTTCATCTTTTTACCTTCTCCTTGCATTCTTTCCTTACTAATGTGCAACCATACCTTGTCCCCTTCTTGAAACTTATGATCAATTATGTGTTTATCATGCCTCTCCTTGTATTTGCCTTAACTTTTTTCAAGTTGTTCTTGAACTTGCTGATGTATGAGCTGAATTCTTTCAATGAACATGCGAGCTTTGTCAATGTCACTATGAACATCAATGGCCACATTCTTCTCAAGAATAAAATCTAAAGGTGATTTAGGCAAATACCCAAAACAAGCTTCAAAAGGTGAAGTATTTGTAGAAGAGTGCTTGGCCCGGTTGTAAGCATGTTGAATGTAATGCAAATGCTCATCCCAAAGCTTGGGATGCTTGCTGCAATAAACTCTCAAAAGATGTACAATGGTTTTGTTCACTACCTCTGTTTGGCCATCTGTTTGCAGATGGAAAGCAGTACTCTTTTTCAGCTTGGTGTCCATCATCTTCCATAAATTGGACCAAAAATTACCCACAAATCTAGAATCCCTGTCACTAACAATAGAAGTAGGCAAGCCATAATGAACCCATACATGTTGAAAATATAAATCAGCAGTTTGTTCAGCAGTTATAGTTTTCTTACATGGCATAAGAATACACATCTTGCTGAAATGATCAACTACTACATAAAGATAATCATGTTGCTTTCTTGATAAAGGTAGCCCTCCAACAAAATCCATAGAAACACTTTCCCATGGTCTAGAAGGTACCGGCAATGGCGTATATAAACCAAGCTTCCTATTGCTAGGCTTTCTTGTAGCACATAATGAACAACCTCTAATGAAACGTGAAACACTATCTACCATGCGAGGCCAATAACAATACCTCTGTA
>JASDQU010379310.1:0-11396 GCA_032191745.1 Picea mariana | reverse complement strand
GACTTAGACTAGTGCTTTTAGGGAAAATGGAGTCAATAATGCAGCAACAAATGTTGAAGAAAAAATGATAATGGAGAGTCAAAGACAAGAGAGAATGATAGATTGGAGTGTTGGTAACCCAAGGCTCCAATTATCAAACCCTAGGGGAAACTAGCTACTAAGGTGTAGGTAACCCTAGGCCTTAGTAGATTTCCCTCCTCTTTAACTCAATGATGAAGCAAAATCGGCTAGGATGAAACAATAGATACTAAGGTGTTCCAATGGCAAGGCCTTAGCACATGCTTCAAGAAAATTGGCCTTTTGACAATATCTAGTAAGTGAAAGCTTTTGAAGCTAGGACAATAACATGTGATAGTCTTCCTAGGGTTTAATCAAGCAATTTCATAATCTTGAATGTAAATGCAAGAGAAATAAAACCATAACCATTCAATTAAGAAGAATTGCAGAAAATTCACTTACATACATCAAGAATAATCAAGAAAATCTCTAGTTGAACACATCCACCAAGAAGCTTGCCAAAATACACCAAATTTATCCTCCTTCAACAAGTGCCCCTAAAATTTCAGCCAAGAAACCCTAAGGAGGGCACAAATTTCAGTCCTCACAAGTGTGAGTGAAAGATGATCCAAAAATAAGAGGCAATTTCCCCTTATTTATACAATACTAAGGACCAAAATTAGGTCAAAAAGGCCGACATGGCCAGTTACAAATAATATCCAGTTTTTACATTAAATGTCACAAATAAACCCTAAATCAAGCTGCTAAGGTGACGTCATTCCCTTTTAGGGTGATGTTAGGCCTTTTTTGGGCAACGTTGGCCTCCTGGAGAAAAACGTTAGGAGCCTACCACACATGCCACTTGGCACACAACTGCCTCCAAAACCTCCCAAAGCACTGGATGACGTCATGGGCCTTCCAAGGCCTACATCATGATGGAAAGGGCACAACCCCCCTGGGTCTAGGCCTGCCAAGCTGCCCCTGGTGAAACTTCCTCCTCTCTCTTTGATGCAATCCTATGATATGTCTATGCCCCCTGTTGGGGTCTCAACATCCATCTGGTGGGCTTTTATCCCCATGGAGGTCTGAACTAATCATCTCCCCATGTGTACATGTCCATCGAGTGTGGCCCTGCAACATCAACAGATATGCCCTCCATGGGCTCATAAGTCATAAGGATCATAGCAATGTCAATCACATCTAGTCATCAAGTTTATTAAACATGTTCATAAAACCCCCTTTACCCAGACAAGTGTTCAAAGACATTGTACTAATCTACAAGCCAAGTTTGGAGGGAACTCTAGGACGTCTTATTGGGCTAATGCTCATTGGATGTGGGATGTTTCCAGGGAAAGTCAATCTAGGCCATGTGAGTGGATGAGGTCGTAAGGGATGTCTGGGCAAGGGGTACAGGGAAAGCAGGGAGATGTATGGCTTACATGTGGGTGCCTTTGAAGAGGGTGAGCGACACCTGTCATGGATGAAAATGTTTCCAAGCCCATTCATGCCTTTTATATTTTATTCTTATTGATTTTTATTTCAAGAGGATAGTTAGGGGGCATTTCCCTAGCATGGTGACCAGTGGTGGAAATGTTCCCCACAAGCATTTCACAGAGATGAGAAGGTTGGCTCGTGATGAGACCCCCTTTCTCTTGGCTATGCCACCAAGAGCCACTACCCTAGCGTGGTGACCAACTATTGGTAGTGTCATACTGGTACATGCCCATGGACCTAATAGGATGGCTTGTGATGAGACCCCCTATCCTCTAATTAGGGCTTGTTTTATTATTATTATGGGTCCCTCTATTTCTTGTTGAGAAGATTTTTATTTCTTTCTCTGGGATCCCTCGACGAAGCATATCAAGGTTTCATTCTTTTGGATTTTATCTTTTTCCAACTAATTTTACCCTCTGGGCGTTTAGCCCCTTCTTCCCACAAGGTAAGGTACAACCTTTATATATTTGGCCAACCCAATGCCCGAACCAGTGTAATGGGATGGATGAGAAGGAAAAAGTTGAAAAGTGGTAAGTATGGTGGGAGCGTACAATGGCCTTTCATGAATCCCCCCAGTGGAAAATCAAACCCTATGCGTACTAGCTTACTAGGGCATCTTGTCATTCCCCCCAGGCGTGGTCAAGTGGAAAATCATAATATCCAAGCACCCGTTAGAAAAAAAATATTTAAATGCACATATTCAAAGGTTTTGAGGATTAGAGTGACACATACCATGATACCCGGACTCATTACCTCATGGAACAAGATCCATTTTTGTTGCAGGACTAGGCCGAGGTGGTGGATTTTGTTGTTGCTGACAAAGTGGAGGCGCTGAAGAAAGAAAGAATGGGTCATCCAGGACCATGCTCAAGTCGATCTGGATCTTGGTACTCCATATCTAGGACCTGTGGGCCTAGAGACATGATCTCCTTAGTTATCCCTAGGTTAGGGAATAACAGGTCCCTAACAAGAGGAGTTGTTGTAAGCTGAAATTTTCACATGCATTTTGATTATGTTGTCATGTTTGAGAAGAAAGGAAGGTATTATTCATATCAAAAACTACATTTTCATTCATTAACTTAACTTCCTTTATGCTTGATCTTCATAGTTTTTTAAGCCGAGTAGAATTGTTATTTGAATGTGGACACATAATTATTCATCTCTTGGAATTGAGGTAATAGAAAAATGATGCCTATACAAGCAATATATATCTCATTATACATGAAGATGCTATATAATAAAATTTAATGAAATTAGCATAGATACCATCCCCATTTTAAAAAGTGATTTGAATTCAATCTTACCATTTGAATGGAGAGAGAACTCGACACACGATGGACAAATGGTGAGCATACTAGAAAGCATTGAAGCTAGTTAGCTTATGTAGATTCTCTGGCAATGTGACTAAGTTTCTCTTGAAACTATTAGTGTCCACAGTTGTCGAAGTTGATGGGCGTACAATCCCATTGTCGAAACAACTTGCAATCGCTGAGACTTTCTCCATCTCTGTCAAAAACCTCCTCGATGGGAATATTTTCCCATGTTCACAAGCCTAACAAAATCAATGTCAAAGCTCCACAGAAACACCAAACAAAAGACACAAAGGGCATGCAAGTCCTGCTTACCAAATGCATGACTTCTGTGTTAATTCAATTCTTTTGCATCTGATCTCTTTACAACTTTTAACAAAACCCTCTAAGAAAACTAAATTCAAAAATAGGAAGTAAATTATATCATTTTTAGTTCTTTCTTTCAAACTAGTAAAAGTACATTAACAGAAATTCACATAAACTTGTTCATATTTAACTTCCAACCCATAAATATGAAGATTTCAAGCTTGATCTCCAGGTGAATTTGTGACAATTATTTCAAAAGCTTAACCTTGAATCAAGAAGAAAATGAAAATAAATTCCAAAATAAATATCTGATTATTTCAAAAGCCAACCTCGAACCCAAAAGTGAAAATGACTTCCAAGATAAATATTTTATCCGTAACAATTTCAATATTATAACCTTAAACTAGAAATGATCCAAATTTCAGGGGGTATCTGGTCTAAATTTAGATGCAAAAGTCATAAATCTATAAAGCTAATAGATTGCCCATGTGGATCAAGGAGATGCCCACCCCCTCATTAATTAATTGGGCTAACAGGTTTCCCATATGGGTCAAAGAGAGTCCCACATCTCCATTATTGTATTGGGTTTTATTTTCCACTACTTAGTTAGTTGGGTAGTTAGATCTATTATTATAATATAGACTCATTTAATGAGCTCTTTCCATTATTGGATTGGGTTTTAGTTTCCACTACTTAGTTAGTTGGGTAGTTATATCTATTATACTAATAATAGAGACTCATTTAATTATCTCTCTTTGACTTTGTCCAATGTACCATTTTGTAATGCTATTTAAGGCCTAGCAAACCTTCTCATAATATCAAGTTACTCATTTTGGCTTATATCATTAAAAAAAGGCCATATAATGCCTGTGAACCAACTGTGCTTACAATGTATGGCCCAACAAATGGATTCTGATAGTACCAAAAGGAGGTTGGTGATTGTTGCAAATGTTTGAACATGCAACATGCTTCAAACCCTTATTTGGAGAGCGAACCTCGCTCTGATACCACTGATACAGATCTTAGAGGCTGAGATTTGGATGGCTTGAATGCCGAGAGAAGAGGAGCTTAGACATGCCAATATTGCATGAAAATAAGCATGGACAAAAACATGTAAATGAAGTACTCTGGAGGTGAGGCTCAAAGAGGATCCTAAATCTAATTACTAGTAAATCACTCAGAGCTAATTAATCTCACAATGAATAGTAGAAAATATGAGAGAAGCCAAAATGAGTAACTTAATATTATGAGAAGGCTTGCTAGGCCTTTATATAGCATTACAAAATGGTACATTGGACAAAGTTGAAAAGATCTCATTAAATGAGTCTCTATTATTAGTATAATAGATCTAACTACCCAGCTAGCTAAGTAGTGGAAACTAAAACCCAATCCAATAATGAAAAGAGCTCATTAAATGAGTCTCTATTATTATAATAAAAGATCTAACTACCCAACTAACTAAGTAGTGGAAAATAAAACCCAATACAATAATGGAGACGTGGGACTCTCTTTGACCCATATGGGCAACCTGTTAGCCCCATTAATTAATGAGGGGGTGGGCATCTCCTTGATCCACATGGGCAATCTATTAGCTTTATAGCTTTATGACTTTTCCATACGAATTTAGACCATATACCCCCTAAAATTCGGATAAAAAAAATACAAGAAAACATAGGGGACGTGCCCTAGGAGGCATACTCATGAAACCCCTTTGACAGTGAGGGACAACGAAGACAACCTCACCCTTTTTCCCTATCCCTAGTAAACAAGGGTTCAATTGATTTCATTAGGAAAACACATAGAAAGTGTGAAAAAACAATTAATTTATGTGTCATTGAGAGTTGTGTCATTTTTGTTTGTTTGAGTGCAATTATAGATTTTATTTTTTACCATAAAATGCTTAGAAGTTTTTAAGTAGAATTGTAGGTTTAATATGTGTTTGCCCACTAGTATTGTATTGTATTCACAAATGCACACAGTATTAGGCAGCGGAAGCATAAACGTAACATGCAATGTTCAGTGATTTACGTGGAAACTCAATATGGGAAAACCATGGGGCAATGTTCAGTGATATTATTATTATTCAAGGGAGAATTAAAATCGTCAATCACATGCATACAACCATCCTCTCCTTTCTTCCCACATAGTGTTCTACACTACATTACTGCTCTTCACCTCTATGGGTATGCTCGTATATATAGCATCTATTAAATAATTAAACAAATTGATTACAATTTGATCCACTAGTTACACAACCTATTCACTGAAGAGTGCATGCATGCACATTCTATTTTTAGTTAATGTTGTGTGCATGCATCTGCATGGGAAATTAGTTGGCGTGTTTTCAACAATCTCCACCTTGACAACAATTTACTTGATATTCAAACCCAAATTTATTCATCACCTTTCCTGTAAGCCAAGAGAAGCCAAACACCATCATAGCTCTGCAAATTCTCTAACAATATTGTTATGTAAGCATGTATGCACGGTTCTCTCTAGTATGGACCATTATGCCTCCATTAGTAACCTGTCTTATAAGTCGATGCACTTCTCCATTTTGATACGTCGGACTGTTATTAAAATGCACAACACTTTGACCACCACATAACACCTCATCCTGCACCTGTCCAAACTTACCTAATAGATCCTTGCATTCTTGGAAGACATAACCTGAGGTAGGTTTCCTCTTGTCCAAATCTCCTTAATCATAACCACAGACTAAATCATTGCAACCACTATAGGTGATACTTGTATTGTTGTGCTTCTAAGATATTGAAGCACCCATTTCCATGCTCTTTACATGGTTTTTCCTTGTGTCTACTGACAACACCAACTGTATGTGAAATACTGACCATTTCCCGTCGCAATAATCAAACTTCCTACTAACATACGATACTCAAGACGTATAATCATTTTCTTCTTCATTAGTTAGGACATAAACCTAAAGAAAAACTTACAATGGAAAGCCAAAGTGATTTTTCCAGTTTCACATTATTCATACCAAATTTCCTGAGTATATTCACCACATACTTCTTTTGTGATAACCAAGATTACCATCCTTCATGTCTCTGTGTATTTCCATGCCCAATATTTGTTTTGCTACTCCTAGATCCTTCATCTCAAACATCCTGACCAATTGAGCCAACCTCTTGATCTCAAACATGCTTGTGCTTGCTACAAGCATAACATTTAACACCAAGATAATAAATATACCATAAACAAAATGGTTATACTCACTTCTTGTAGAATTTGGCTCACCATGAAGGAATCAAACATCTTGTATCATTTGTATGGAATGCTTCAGGCCATACAATGATTCACGAGTTTGCAAACAAATCTTTTGTTGTGATTCTGAACTAACATTTCTGGTTGTTCCATATACATCCCCTTTTCCAAAAAAATCCATGTAAAACAGTTTTAACATCTAGCTATATTAACTCAAGATCAATTAATACAACTAGTGCTAACACAACATGAATAGAAACAAGCTTTGAACAACTAGTGAGAAACTTTCATGGAAATCAATACCTTCCAAATACCCTTATGCTACCAGTCATAATTTGAACCTTTCATATTTTACTATGTTTGATTTTATAAAATGATATTCATCAAACATTACATCTCTATCTATGATGATTTTGTGGGCAATAGGATCCCACATTTTTCATCCCTTAACATCATCACCATATCAGAGATCTACCTATTTGATCTGGGTCTTACATAGAATGATGATAAAAACATAAGCATCACAACCAAATAATTTCACATTTGAGTGATCACCATATGTCATGTTCATACCTCTTCCAAAATCTTCTAGTCTTTTGCAACCAATGGTGACTGAGTTACCAGATAACACAACCACTTTTGCCCACAACTATTGTTGCAACTTGACATTACTGTACATGCCCTTTCCATCCCAGCTTCCTTGCAATAATTTCCAAGCTCCATGGATACAAACCTACCTTCATCATATATTCTCAAACACTTGATTGACCTGCCAATGTTCATTTCACTACAAATCTCTAAACACATCAACCTTTCTAAAAACCCGTCTTTCTAACCTAGACACATTGCTCCACCTCGAACTTTGCATTTGAACAAATTTGACCAAATTTGGCCAAGCCAACCCAAGTGAATCTTTGTTTCTCACCTCCAGGAACTTCACATTGGAGTCTCAATGCTCCACCTTAACACAAACATTCCCTTGACAAAATTTGGCCAAGCTGACTAAGTAATCCTTCACTGCTTACCTCTAGGCCCATTTATAATGGAGTTCACCAAGCATTTTATAGGCTTCATTAAATGAAATCCATGGACACAATAGCATGAGATACCCAAAAACATGTACCAAAGAAACCACGTGCTTTGACCTAAAAATCATATTTAACTCATTAACTCTTTCACCAAGTCAAGGTTAACCCAACATACATGCTCCCCCACATATTCAATCTACCTAAGTTTATGTCTAGCCTTTTTCATAGGTGACCCAATAAACCATGGTATGCATGCCTATCCAAGTCTCACAGACGTATGCCCATTTACACACAATCAATTATTTTACAACTCCAAAGTAAATACATTTTTTTTTCTTCACGGTGACTCAACCATCACCACTCTGCAACCTCTATACTACAGACAAATAAAACTTGATCAACCATACTTGTAGCTGGATTTTTTTTTTGTGGAGTCCTCTTAGGATGCTTGTTGTCTTTTCCATCAATCCTTCTTGAGATGCCCAAATTTTCCACAGAACCAACATTTTTGCTTACCCTTATTGTCTTTTGACTTAGACCTGGATGTACCTTTCTAATCTTTTCCTCTTTCTATAGATCGACCTTTGATCACCATTGCTTCTGCAGTTGAGGTTTCTTTACTGGATCTTCTCCTCATCTCCTCAGACAACAAATCTCCCACAACAGTAACATAGTCAATGGTGTCTGTTTTGATAAACCACATAGATGTGACCAGATGATCCCAAGATTTAGGTAATGAACACAATATTGTAACTTCCTTTTCCTCATTTTCGTATTTTACTTCCATACTAGATAATTAACAAATTAGTGTATTGAAAACATTAAAATAATCAATAAATTTTGTACCTTCTTTCATCTGTAAGTTGTACAACTACCTCTTAAAGAAGATTATGTTCGTCAAGGAATTTTTCATATACAAAATCTCCATTATGCTCCATAAACCTATTGTTGTCTCCTCTCCAACAGTGTTAAACAAAACTCCATCTGCCAGTAACAAATGACTGGTACTGAGGGCTCTTACATCCAGATCTTCCCAGTCCTCATCTGTCGTGCTTGTCGGTTTCTTTTTTTTGCCCGCCAACACCTTTTGCAATCTTTGTTGCACAAGCAGATCCCACATCTTGAGCTTCCATGGCTCAAAGTTATTCTTGTCGTTGAATTTCTCCACCTCAAACTTAGAACTCTGCACTTTTTCCATTAGCACAAACCACCTTCAAACCACAACTTATATTTGAATCCCAAAAATATTTAATTAAAAAGGTTTAAGATAAATCACAAATATTTAATATATATATCTTTAAAACTTTTACTAAACAAAAAAAAAAGGGTCCACAAATAATATTTTAATAGGGCATCCTCCACCCACTTTAATCATAAAGTCGATCCTCCGTATCAATAATGATAAAAGTCAACCACTCCTTTATTTAATTATATTTTGTGCTTAATAAAACCTCCCTTTCATGTCACAATTTCATACCATGAAAAACAAACAACCCCTTTCATACCATGGGTTTCCAGAGTTATTTCTCTTGCCTTGAATCATGTGGAGTAATGGTTATCTGATCTGAATGTGAGAAGGTTTTACTGACAAACTTTGCAAGTTACGTTTATGTACTTTATGCATCAAATCGATAAGAATGAGCAACACATAAACTTATAAATATTATGCAGAATTAAAAATTATTAAGTGCATAAATTAAAGAAGGAAGAACAACAACAAGAGAGAAATAGAGACAAAAGAAGTTTGATAACGGAGTTCACCAAGGTATGGCTATGTCTCTGGGTTCCACTTCCAGTGGTGACCACTTTACGGCTCCTCTCCAAATGCTCAATTACATCAACAAGATTATTACAATATGTTGCAAAAGCACTATGAATTTGTTGTACATGAACTCCATGAACAGATGAAAAATACCTCACCAAAATCCTCTCTCGAACGGGCTCAAAAGGCCTCTTACAACATGAGAACCGACAAAACTTGTCTTTCTTCTATAGGCTTTCTCTCCACATCCCTGAAACAAAATAATTGTTTTTGATGGAACACATGCTTGGTTTATGTAGAAAAGAGTTGGGGGTCGAAATCCCAACTTCCTACAATTTTCTGGCTTGAATTTGGGCTCAAATCCCATCAAATATGGTCAAAAAACCATAAAATCAGGCATAAAATATTAAAAATTGGTTGAAAAACCTTATAATAAGGTTAAAACCCCACTTTTGTGACTTAATATGGCATACGTGCCCCTATTTCTTGGCTCCGATCACATGTAAGGTGCTCTGGTCGACAGGGTAGCCCCGTCGACCGAGTGCTTACCCCTTTACTCCAAAATACATCACAACAAAATTAATTTGGGAGGCAGGTTTAAAAATCCACCCCCTTCGCACACTTGGTTAGCGCAATGGGGTTAATATTTGGCATCGAGGAGGTTGCGTTTTCAACCCTCATTGGTGTCATTTTCAATGGCATACTACCTGCTCTTGAGCTTAAAAGGTTTTATTACCATATGTTGACCATGTGTCACTTGTAACTCAGTTGGTTGTACCCTTTGAGTTAAATAGTTGCCTTGTCCAGAGGTCGAGGGTTCAAATCCTATGGAGGTGTAACAAATTTTGACCTGGCCCTTATTGGCCTAATCTGGAGTGCCCTGTGACACCACTGGATTGGGCCATGTGTCACTGTCAGATTGGCCCAAGTACACACAGTTAGTTTCCACTCATCTGCACAATCAACACCATACCTACCACCTATATGCCATGTCACGGCTGTACACTTCCAGCTATCATTTTTACCCTGCCATGTGTCACGACCTGGGCCTACCACATCAACATTCGTACAGTCGAGTCACCTGCCACATCATCCTCTGAAAATGACAAAACAGACTGACACGTGTTAGCTTCTGGTGTTGCCACATCAACATCTATATGATCCATATGACTGACATCACTCGGCCATGTGTCATGTTGACATACTCCTGACGTCAATAGTATGGATTGTTGACTTTGACTTTTTTCCTGTTTGGGAAAAACTTCTGACTACGATAACTTTCGCAAACAAACTCGAAAATCTTAAAACAAGCACTTCACGATGGTGTAGTTTTATTGAGCACTGGAGAACTTTGATTTTTGATCATGTCGGGATCCTCTTGGATCACACCTCCCCACTGGAAACTTTTGGACCACCAAAAGTCTAGTTTTACTCAGGTAGGAAGTGATGGTATTTCCTCCCCACTTGTCATGTATCATCCATCCTCTCTGCTTGGAAAATAATCACCTGAATGACCACAACAAACATGAAAATTGAAATAACATTGTTTATCAAAGTAATTATACCATCTATTGCACAATCATCTACATTCTTTGTCACATTTAGTAGCCATACACCATTGAATAACAACAAACTAAACAACAATATTGAATATGTGAATGAGAATGAAAAAACATGCTTTATCTCCTGAACAGGAACAGTAACCAATGTATGCATCTGAACCTCATGTTGTACTTCTTGTGACACTTCATTATTGTTAGAAACATACTTAACCATTTCATGTTTAGCATCACTTTCTTTCTTATTTTTTACAGACATAAGTGTTAAACTCTTGATTGCATTTACCATTCTTTTTAATTGCCCTATAGTTGCAAAAGACCTGCCAATTTTCATGCGATGAGCATGAACAATGTACTCTTTCCCATCTTTATTGAAGCAATATTTGTTTTCCTCCCTATAGAAGATGGATTTTCTATTATAAAGGTATGGGATTCCCAAGACAATTCCACATATGTCCAGTGGAACTATATCAAGCTCTACTTCATCAACATACTTAGAAGTGATTGCAAACTTAATTTTACATTGCTTGGTTACTTGCAAATTATTATCACCACATATCCATACCAATGGATATGGTCTAGGATGTGGCTTAGTTTCAAGTCCCAAATTATTTACAACCTCTTCACTGATTAGATTGGCTTGTGATTCATTGTCTACAAGAGTATCAACTTTAACATGATTCGTTATGACCCTTACGTGGAAACTTTCATTCCT
>JASDQU010379308.1:0-11253 GCA_032191745.1 Picea mariana | reverse complement strand
AGGTTTATATAGGTTTTTCACAAGGTAAAACATCCTTGTGAATAATAGTAAACAGTTTTACACAATCTGGGAATAATCCCAAAATCCCTTAAACTAGGTAACTAAAAATGCAAGTGAAATCTGTAGATCATCCCCTAACTGCCCATGATATCCATTGCAAATTCGAATTTCCCTGCAATAGAACACAATAACCAAGTTAGAAGGATATTTTATTTAAAAAACAAATAAAAATTGACTTTACAGACTTAGCTACAGAATCATCTGATTCTGTAGCTAGTCAAAAATAACCAACAGGATCAGATAATAATCAAATAAAATCAAATTGAATTATATTTTGGTAAAGATCGAACTACTAATAACTCAACCGAATTTATCATTTAAATCAAACCATATCAAAAGAAATGTAATCAAACAGGGTAAAAATAAACGCTCTGTTTCTAGCCACCATAAAACATGGTCAAACTTTTGACAGGCCTGTCTTGTATCAAACGGATTAATCCTTGATTCGAGCCATATAAGATACGATGCAATCATAATCGTCAACTACAATCAACCAAAACAGTAATCAAATGCAATCAGAATCGAAATCTTAATTATAATTTGTCACAGTTGTAGCAATACATAGTCATTTCAACAAAGATAGACGATCTATAGATTATGCATAGGATTCTGTTGTAATCAAAATTGAGAAAGGTCGTTACGATATACTGAAACGAAATATGCATGGCATCATTGACCAAAATTATC
Organism: Picea mariana; assembly: GCA_032191745.1. NCBI lineage: Eukaryota > Viridiplantae > Streptophyta > Pinopsida > Pinales > Pinaceae > Picea > Picea mariana. The sequence continues at coordinate 10,506 of JASDQU010379308.1, read as the reverse complement.
ATCGATTACAATACCAGAGTATGACATAGTCAAAAACAAACAGCATTGCTAACTGTGAACTGGACAGCAATCAAACGAGATCGGGTTTAAGACAATTATGGACGAATCATCATTCTGGGTAAGTCGTTTTGATTTCACACATTCATTTGCAACCAAATTACACAGTCATCTCATAAAAAAACAGAGTCGATTTGCTTCCCGGATTGAATGGCTAGTAATCGGGTTATAGTTACGAACTTGCATCAATCTTTAATGTAAAACAAAACATCATTTTTAAACAAAATCAACATCGTATCTGTGTGGATTAAAAACCAAACGAAGATTGCATGCTAACCAATTCGAATCAAAAGATAGATCATGTTCGAAAACCTAAAATACAAAATGGATTTCTAAATCAGAGCATTATATCACAACTATATTTAAAAAAATCAAATCCAGAATATGATCATTCAGAATCAAATCCAAATCCAACTCAAACTTTAAACAAAATTCGATTTGCTAAAATAAACCATGTACAGTAGTGCATGTCTATGTGATCGAGTAGGTGGAATATGTACACAGAGGGTAATATAAATGAGTGAAAATTATACCATCACAGTTGCTGAGATTATGTCAATTTCGAATTGACAATTGCAGTAGCAGACTCGACATTTTTGAACAGGATTGACCCAGCAGTTCGTTGGTTCTTATCGTTGGGCTGCACCTTTGCATTCTGACCAGCGAGCTTTTCCACTTGGTTTTCCAAATCGTGAATTTTGGATTGCAATTTCGGGACATCCAAGTAGTATCTCTCTAACCACAGTCCACACTGATCACAAGGTGAAGCAACATTTTGAACAGAAGGGGGTTTTGATGATTCCCCGAGGGTTTCATGAGGTGGTTCAATACCAGGAAAATCAGGGTTACCCGTAGACAAGGAGGTAAGTTATTAACGAAATCATAAGGTGGTTCGCCACACAAGCCCTCGGAGTAAGGATACTCCTCGGCGAGAAATCGTTCCACTTCAGAATCAGAGTCTTCGCTGACCACGATAGGCTCTAATATAACAGGGGGCTTGGCTTTATTCCTCGCCATGCGAGAGATCAGCCTTGCATTTTTCTTGCTTCTAGTACCAGCACCAGTCTTCGCTCTAGTCTTTTGGGTTGTAGGCTTAGTAACTTCGGTCGATTTGGTCACAGCCATAGGTGAATTCATAGGTGAGTCAGGTTTAGGTTTGGGTAGCAAAACATTAAACGGCACGAGGACAGGTTTGCTCTCGGTTACCATGGGCTTATCCACCTGTGGAGGATTCAATTCCTCAAAGCCATTACGGTTGATAAAATCGTGCCAGGAATCACAACGTAACCCCAATTCATAAACAAAAATCATTTTAATCAACCCAACATGGAAGAGGCTAGTGTCAGCCTGACTTCGCTTGTACTTCTTAGCCATTTTGAATAAACTTCGGTGCAGATAGTGCGGCATACTAAGCTCGAAACCCATAAACACCATTAATAAACATAGATGAAACAAGAAAACAAACCCGTACCTGCCTTCACAAGTAACAAATTGCTTGATGATCATCAAGAGATCATACCAACGGGGTTTCAACATCTTCGCAGGTAAACCTCTGTCGCACGAATTCACTCTCCGAGACCGAAATAACAATGTCCACGGGACATCATTTACCTTGTAACTTTTGGACCATTTTTGTCCCTTGACAGGAAGGCTAGTTGCCAAGCTGAGAAATTGTTCAGTGCTTTCAAGCTGGACATCTCCAACTTTGGCTCGGCAGCCATCAAATGACAGTGCAAATTGCCGAGCCACAGTGATGTTAAAACCATCGAACTTCCTTATAAACGAAAGCCACCCGAACTCTTCTAGGTCGTTATATGCACCATAAAATGTCAACAGTGCTTGGCATCTGTTGGGCTCGTCCCTTACAACAGGAGCCATGGCTTCTGTACATGGTAGGGTTCCAATTGAACGAAACAATGCACAGAGTGAAAACGATAGGGTTTAACAGCTTGAATGCTTTGAAGAGACCGGAAACAAATCCATGCGTGCGAAGGTGGTGGGATTACCACCGCCACGCATCGTATTAATGACCATGTACAGTGTTGTTAAAACCATAATCATTTAAAACAAACGTATCGACCAGAAAATCGGTGAATCATCATCTCTACGTGCCATTCATCCGAGTCAGAACTAACACTTCATGTGATAATCATGCGCCAAGTGTTAAGTTTAATCAAACACAGTACCCAGCACTAACCATCGATGTATCATGTCAATCAATCATTGAACCACAAGGTTTAAAATTAATCAATGCTAATACATAGCTTGGAACTATGAATCATTCAACGTATTATCAACTTTGCAAATAATATACCAAGCATTAATTTGTAAAGTCCAATATGATTAATCCATGCGCCTTCAAACCATTGCTATTTCTTGAAACGACTTCATAAACTTACCAACGTATTCATTGCAGATTGAAATGTTTGCATTCCAAACTCTTGAGAACATTATGATCCAAAATTCTTCATATAATAACTGAGTGAAAGTCCATGGCAATAAGGCTAAAAGCAATAAGACCAAATCCATTACAACTTTCATAAGGTCAAAACAAAACCAATAAATTTTATGCCCAAAGGTTTAACAATCAAACATATCCAAATGCGCAATCAAGACATAAGTTCGAGAAAACCTTTAGCAGTCGTGTGATAAACCAGTGGTCAAGTGTCTTTCAGCAAATCAACCAAAGACGACGACAATCAAAGAAACGAAGGAGGTGTTTTCACACTTTCAGTTGTGAAAACTGAATGGAAATCAAATTGTAATTGTCGCAAAAATGAGACGAATGTCTAGAAGCACAGTGCGACAATTATTTGTCGTAATGAAATAAGGGGTGTAGGCAGCTTTTTTAAGAGCAATTAAAAAAAATTGAGTTGGCTTCCAACAAGATTCAAGCCTCGAATCAAACATCTTCAAGTTTTTGGTTCAATATGTAATGCATTAGTTCCTAAAGAAAAGCGAACTAAGTTAGATTCACAAAGTGTGAAATGTATCTTGCTTGGATATTCCAATGAGAAGAAGGCATATCGCCTTTTATCTAACGGAAAATTCATTGTAAGTTGAGATGCCATATTTAACGAAACAAAAAGAAAGAGTGCTACAAAAATAGAAAGCCTTCTTGAAATATTGGGCAAACAAGTTGATAGAGAAAAAATCAAGATGCACAATCAACCAAGTCAACAACATTGGCTTGAAATTGATTGGACTTCTTCAGAACATGAGAAATCTTCATCGACTTTACCTTCTTATTCATCAAAACATTCATCTGAGTCTTCATCCATTAGTTCATCGGCTAATGAAACTCGGCCTCTGGATACTTCATAGGAAAGGAGAGCTTCTATCTTTATCAATCTTATTTTAATAATGATGATAATTCAGACCCCCAAACTGTTGATGTTTGGACAACATTGGAAAGACATTCTCTTAGATTAATAATTAATAATATAATCATTGATTATTAAATACTATATATACTAAGTAAATGATAATAATAAATAGTTATTTATTATCCAAGGGACGCATCCTTTCATGGATGGTCATTATATGTTCTCTATATATGGAACACTCATCATTGTAATAATATATCGATCATATCTCATATGAAGAAAAACAACATGGTATCATAGAAAGACTGGGATTGACTCCCTCATGGGAGGGCCAGGGAAAATGGTAGATAGCTTGAGTGGATTGTAGACAACAATCATGCCATGCATTGTATTTGGAAGAGTTGCTCAGTTTGTAAATGATGGATCTAAGTTTGTGTGTTTGATGAATGGGGGCATATATTGTTTGTTATCACTAGTTCGATTGCACTGTTATTATTCCATGCAACATATCGAGAAAGTTGAGTTGGAAATTGACAGTGACACAGTGAATGTTAAATGTGTGGACTAGTAGGGGGGAATGTAGACTTCATCCTGATGTGCCTCAGATGGTGATATGAAGGAACCAAGACATCGGTTTCATAAGAAAACCTCGATATGTCTTGTGAGACATTCTTCCATGAGGGAACCTCGATATGTCTTAGACATTGGTTTCATGAAGAAACCTCTATATGTCAAATATGGTCCAAGATAACATTACCTTTCATAGGGAGACAATTGATCCTATTGATAAAATTGGTCATGTTGATCCTATAGCTCTAGTTAATGTTCCCGGAGATATTGCAATAGTTCGGAAGATACTTGCATGGGCTCATTAGACTCTGCAGGAGGCAGAAGGACATGTAACTCCTCGTGGTGCCTTCCGATTGAGCAAGAGACATCAGATATGTTGCAGCTATGAGCCACATCATTCATTTTGATCCTTCCTTTTATGAGGAGGAAACTAATCATCCAGTATGAAGATATGTCATGATGGAGGAGTATCAATCCATCATGAATAATGATGTGTGGGATATTGTTCTAATACCTGATGGGAAGTCTATAGTGACTTCCAAATGGATCTATAAGATCAAACACATAGTTGACGGGAGCATCGAGAGGCACAAAAATGATATTTTTTTCTAGAGGATTCTCTCAGGTGGAGGGAATAGATTATGAGGAGACATTTTCTCATGTTGCTTGATACACTTCTATCCGGATGATTATTTCCCCTACAACATCCATGGGTTGGAGACTACATCAGATGAATGTAAAGACAACATTTCTAAATGGAGAGATTGAGGAAGAACTATACATCGAGCATCCAGATGGTGTCATGATACATGAGAAGGAGTCTCATGTGTGCAGGTTGAAGAACGCCCTGTATGGGCTCAAGCAGGCACCTCGAGCTTGGTATGCGAGGATTGATGGACACCTGTTGATTTTTGGATTCAGCAAAAGTGTTATCAATCCCAGCTTGTACTACAAGACTGTTAATAGTGAGTCCTTGACTTTGGTCCTCTACGTTGATGATTTATTTCTCATCGATGCAGATAGCCTTATTGTTCAATGCAAGTATGCATTGGCCTCTTATTTTGATGTGAAGGACCTTGGTATGATGCACTACTTCTTGGGACTATATGTGTGGTAGAGAACTGATGAGATCTTCCTGAGTCAGGGGAAGTACACAGTTGAGATATTGAATAAGTATGTTGAATTGTAAGCCCATGACTACACCAATGGTGATGAATTTGAAGAAACTAAGTGTATCTTCTTCCGACTCCAATGAGATTGATTTGACCCTGTACAGAGAGTCAATTGGATCATTGATGTATCTGGTTAACACTAGACCAAATATTTTCCATGCAGTATCCTAGATAGACACACTGGATTGTTGTGAAGCATGTGTTGAGATACCTGCGAGGCACAGTTGGACATGGTTTGAGATATACTTCCAGTATTGATATGATATGGCAGGAATATATTGACTCTGATTGGGCAGGGAGTGCAGTGGACAGAAAGAGCACCTTCGGGTGTTGCTTAACTTTGGGATCTTCCATGGTTTTTCGGTGTAGTAGGAAACAGACTTATGTGGCTTTGAGCACATCATAAGTAGATTACATTACATTAAGTATGTTAGCTTGTGAAGTAGTGTGGTTTTGCAAGCTCCTTGCATATTTATCCGAACATGTGTTGGATTCCACCATTATTCATTATGGTAACCAAGGTTGTGTGGATATCTCATAGAATCCAGTGTTTCATGAAAAATCGAACCACATTGAGATCAAGTACCATTACATCTGAGACATGGTGCAGAGGAAGGAATTATTTGTGTAGTACCTTCCTACATATGAGAAGATTGTTGATGTTCTTACCAAACCATGATGAAGTTCAAGTACTTCTATTATAGACTTGGCATGGCAGAGAATGCCTCCCTCGCTGAGAGGGAGTGTTGATGTTTGCAGCTTCCTGAGACATTCTCCAGATCGTACTCCTTTGTGACTGAGTTGAGTTGATATGTGATGACACTTATCTGAGAAGGGATAAGTGTCATCACATATCAACTCAACTCATTCACAGAGGAGTATGATCTGGAGAATTTCTCAGGAAGCTGCAAAAATCAACACAAACGAGTCAACATCAACTCCCTAAGTGGGACATTCAACTTTTGAAAGATGTGAGACCTAATGAATGAAATAAAACAAGTACAAGAAGTTCAAATAGGGATGACGAAAATTTTTCCTTAGTATCAAATGATTTTACTGAGCCCTCAACTTTCAAAGAGGTAGTAAAACATGATGAATGGAAAAAAGTAATGGTTGATGAGTATAAAGCAGTAATAGGAAATGGGACTGGGAAACTTGTTGATTTTCCTCCAGATGTTGAACCCATCATATGAAAATGGGTTTATCGAATCAAGTATAAGCCATACCAAATGATACACAAGTATAAGAAAAAACTTGTAGCCAAGGGTTTTGCACAACAGGAAGGGATTGGTTATGAAGAAACTTTTGCACCAACAGCAAAATGGAACAAAATCTGAATGTTACTTGCATTATCATCTCAAAAAGGATGGAAAGTACATCAGATGGATGTCAAAAGTGCCTTCCTCAATGGAAATTTGTAGGAAGAAGTATATATGACTCAACCTCCTAGTTTTGAGCTCGAAGGACAAGAAAAAAAAATTTGTAAGTTGATCGAAGGATTATATGGATTGAAACAAGCTCCAAGAGCTTGGTATGAAAAAATGGATGATTGCCTTTGCAAAGTTGGCTTTCAGTGAAGTGAATCTGATGATACCTTATATGTGCGCCTACAGGGTAAAAATCTAGTAATTTTAGTAATGTGTGTTGATGACTTGATCATTACGGGGAACAATGATGATCATATTGTACATGTAAAGAAGGAATTGCAGGCTGGATTCAATATGACAAATTTGGGATTACTTCACTACTATCTTGGAGTTGAAGTATTCCAACATTCAAACATCATTTTCATTAGTCAATGCAAATATGAAAATGAGCTATTGAAAATATTTGGCATGATAGATTGCAAATCCGTTCTCATCCCAATGGAGAAAAATTTAACACTTTCAAAACTTGAAGGGGGGGAATTGGTAAACATCACTAGTTATAGGTAGTTGATTAGTAGCTTGATTTATTTGACAACCACTCATCCAGACTTATCATATGCAGTCAGTATTCTCTCATGATTTATGCAGGAACCAAGGGAAAGCCATTGGAATGCAACAAAATGAGTCCTTAGATATACTCAAGGTATGAAATATTTTGGTCTTCTATACAATAAGAATTAAAAAACTGTACTTATTGGATATTTAGATACATGTTTTGTTGGAAGTGTTGATGATAGGGCATCAACATTAGGTTACTTGATGAATATGGGATCAACGGAAATTTCTTGGAATTGCAAGAAGCAAAGTAATGTAGCAAATTCTTCCGCGGAAGCAAAATATATATCAGCATGGGAAGCAGCATGTGAAATAGTTTGGTTATGCAAAGTTTTATAAGATTTGGGAATTTTTCAAATATAAACTACTTCATTATTAATCGATAGTCATTCAGCAATTAAACTTGCTAAAAATCCAATTTTCCATTCCAAGACAAAGCATGTCGACACAAAGTATCATTACACCAAGACAATCATTGCAAAGGGAATCATCAAACTGGTATATTGTCCTTTAGAAGATCAGATCTCAAATATTTTCACAAAACCACTTGGCAGGATCAAATTTACTAAGTTTAGAGAAGAACTTAGTATCTGTTCCAATGTACTTTTGTATCAAAGGGGAGATTGTTAGATATTACAATTCTAAAGTACTTAGTATATTATTATTTTATTATACTTAGGCTTTTCTAGAATGTATTTAGTTGCATTAGATAATGAGTCTAGAAAAGAGTCGCTTCTTAGAAGCAACAAAATAGGAAATTGTTAAAATCTTTATTAATGTATATGGACACTTGTCATATTCACATGATTATGTGATAAGATGTCCATAACAAAAATTATCTTAGAATTAGTATGATGATCTTATTAAAGCTCTCATTTTCTCATGTGAGAGTAATGTTGAAGATCGTAAGCTCTTGCATTGATTTGTGTAAATTATTTTCCTTCTTTAATAAAATTTGTATGTCTGAGGACACTTCTGGTATCTTTATTTTGGGACGATCTCCTCCAATACTCCCACAATCAACAAGGAATGGCACAGACCTTCTTTCACACTCACACCAGCAGCAAGTAATTGACATGACTTCTCCTCCACAAGCAAGGGTTTTCATTCCCATATCCAACAAGATTCAAGAGCTCTCCAAGTCAATTTTGATAAAGTGATCATGAATAACGAGAGAATGAGCTCCAATTTCTCAAATATCCCCTTTTTACCTTTTTTGTCCAATCAAATAATATAAATGACTTTATAAAATATTTCTACCAAAGTCATTTTATTAATTTAGTAACCCTTTATCTCCAAAAAGTGACTTATTTTATGTGAAAACATTTATGGGCATTGGAAGTCACTTTTCAGCATCCCAACATTTATATCTTTTCCTCCTGGTTCCAACGAGTTATAACACTAAGGTGCCCCCCATTAAATAATTTAATTAAAATAACAACCTTAGTGAAATTAATTAAATAATGCTCAATATCACTCCCAAATTACGGGAATAGTCAAAATGTATCAAAGCTGAAAAATTATTGTGCATGAGTGATCTTGATGATGAAAGATGATAAAGGGACATGGTCATGTGACTTACTAAAAATAGATGCTCCCTCCCAAGATCTTGGAGCCCAAATCGAAAGCCGAAAATAACATATGAAAGCATCATATAACTCCTATAAACCATCTGAGCTCATATGTAACATCAAATTACCCCTCTGATCAGGATGACACAAACCCAGAAAGTCACCTCCAATTGCAAAGAAAGAGACCCATAAAATGGGGACATTACAAAATAATTGGTCTTCTTTCATTGTTTTAGCACATATTCTCAAAGAAATATGAGTATGACCAAATAGGCTTTGAGTCCCTGTTTTGAATAAGTGGCATTGAAGGGAGTGGAAGCATTGTTGAGTTTCACATAGAGCTCGGTGACTATAGCAAGTAGCAAGAAGTTTGAAGACCTTAGAGGCATGGCATTGGTGGTTATCATTGGTCTTACCTAGACAAAAATAGAGCATTGAACTAGACTTGAAGGAAGAGAAGACTCGTTGTCCACCATGAGCAAGTAACTAGAAAGGTATCCCATCACACAAACATTCCATCCTCGCGTACTTGAGAGGGATATAGCACAAAGGGAATTTTAGTTATTTGTTTCCATTGGTTACACAAAGAAGGACTTGCATCCATCAAAAGACTAGAGGCTCTATTGAGAACAAAGAACTCACATAGCATCAGTTACAACTAAGAGAAACCTTTCTAGTTTGGAAGATAAGAGAGGTCCTTATGCAAGGCAAAGGACCATAGGCTTAATGGCCTTTGACCAGATAGATCTCTCCTTAAAGACTGAAAAAGATAAGAAATTGAATTTCTTAGAGGATCTGTGTTGGTCTAGTAAGTGGGCTCTAATTCCCTCGTTTATGGATCATATGGTATCAGAGCTATTACATCCTTAACCATAACATAGTTTTTAGAACTTTGAAGAGAATATTTCATACCTCAACATGGGTAAAGCAATTAAAGAAAAATTGGAAAACTTAAGGTTCAACAATCCATAACTTGAAGAAGAGAATGGATACTTGAAGGAGCAAGTCCATATGTTCAACAAGAGGATGCCAGATATGGAGAAGCACCTTGAGACCTCTGCCAAACTATTTATATTTCTAAAAAGGAAGTTTTAAGAACATCAAGACTCCCTCATTATTATCATGGTGAATTGGTACAAGCATAGAATGCAACTTGTGCACTTGAGAGAGAAGGTCATTCAGTTGGATATATGGCAAGAGGATAGGCTCATGTGGATGATGGATTAGTTATAACAAGAATTGGAAAAGAAGGAGAAGGCCTTGGCAATGCTCCAAGAAACTATCCAAGAGCATCGTGAAGCAAGGCCACCTTCTATTCCCATTGCCCAATCTAGTACCATGACCAATACCACTTTTGTAAGCTCACCTTCTTTGGATTCCTCTTAAGAGAATTTTGGTGATTTCGAGAAGAATACCAAAGGCATTGGTTCCAAGATATTAAGGAAAATGGGCTATGATAGACAAGGGATAGAAGAGAGAAGACAAGGCATATTGAGCCCCATTATAGCGACATCATGGGTCAAGTATGAAGGCATAGGATTTGATGGTAGAATGGAAAATCCTCTGACCATGAAGACCACTTTTGTGAAGGTAAAACATAAGTGAGAGTTGGCCTACTCATTAGGAGAAATAGCAATGGTAAGTAAAGGTGGTAGCCCACTACCACCTCAACCTTCTTGAGGTAGATTGAAGGAGGGAGGTGATGAGAAGAGATCATAATCTCAGCCTACACCTGCACTTAGAGAAATTAGAAAGAATATTAGCCATGGTAAGAAGAAGAAGAGAACCAAGAGGTCTGGCTCAAACAAGACATTCCTTGTTTGTCACT
>JASDQU010379301.1:0-11254 GCA_032191745.1 Picea mariana | reverse complement strand
GTCTAGTCCTGAAAAAGGCTTCTGGTACTGACAACCAGAGTCTCTGACAGGCTGAGATGCTATCACTCTAACAGAAAAAACAAAAGAAAATTTGCAAACAAGAAAACAAATGCAAAGAATGATCGACACTATCACCAAGATATGACTGCACAGGAAAGCAGGGCATTCAATCTTCATTCTCTAGCACTGGAGAGCCGGGGAGAGAGAATGTCAGATAGGCTTCTGGCCGACTGCTAAGGCAGAAGCTATCTCAGTAATATTAAATCCTATTATCGACACTTGCAAAACAGACTGAAGAACAAGACAATAAACCAACAGAACCTAGACAGGATCCAGAAAGCCCCCTGAGAAGGTAAACTTCTGACAGAGGAAGAGGGGACTGCCTCTTAAGCTTCCTGGACTCTACATGCTACTGAAACCACTATAGGACGCGGTCACCCGCGTGCTGTATAAGGTTAGGGCACGGGTCACCCACGGGCAGGGCTTCTGCAGGCCGCGGGTACCTCTGTGTGTTCCGAAAAGAAAATGTCAAGCGTCAGTCAAAGAGAACTGGTATTGATAACCAGGCTCTCTGCTAGCTTTCGACTAACAGAAAACAAAAAACAACAAAGAAACTGAAACTTAATTCTTTAAACTACCAAAAGATCTTTCACCAAACCCGAAAACCCTAAGAGTAAAAATCCCCAGTGGAGTCGCCAATTCTGTTGTGGGGTATTCTACCCTACGGACTAGCAATCTAGGGTTCTAAACTTGCATGCAGATCATGACCCTTTCTAAGCTACTTTTAACCTTCTACCTGAATCTAAAACCCCTTTTTTCACATGCACACAAGGGAAGAATGAACCAACCTTTTTCGGACGATTGAAGTAGATCCTCCATTGAGCTCTTGTCCTCTTGCTACTGCTGCTCCTTCCACAAAGCTTCCTGCAATCAAGACAAAACTATGCATGCATGCTACTGATCTAATATAGGGTTAGAGATAAAACACAAATCGAATAACATACATAAGACTCATGTATTCGGGACGGGAAAAGCATCTTTTTCATTAACCTCAATATGAACCAACTTACAATGATTTCTGAGGCCGGTCACCATTCCACGATCCTGATCCTGGGCTCTTCCTCTTCTTTTGTTCTCCAAATACTGGTTCTTGAGTTTCTCCTAAAGCTTGAGGCAAGGCTATAGAGTTGGGACAAAACTGGCTTGGCAATTTGGCAGAGTTCCTTTGCTATGATTTCCCCCCCTTTGAATAGTACCCCTACCCCTCCTTTTATAGGCTATAAGGAGCTAGGGTTTTTGGCGAACTCTCGGCCATGCATAGCGAAGAGTTCCAGTTAACTGACAAAAAGCCTCGTGTCCCGGTGAAAACTTTCCTGATTTTTTTCTTTGTTAGGTACCCGCGGGCTGTAGTGGGTTAGCCCGCGGATACCCGCGTGCAGTAGAAGGTCAGCAAGCGATCCCCCGCGCCCAGTGAGAGGTTAGGGCGCGGGTTCCTTGATTTAAGTGGTTTTTTGAGGATTTGCTCAGCATGGCTTTGGCTAGGAAGAGGCATGAGTTGGCCTGATGCTAGGTAAACCTGTATAGTGCATTTTAGGGTTATAACAAGAGGAAGACTCAGTCATCAATAAAGGTAAAGACTCTCCACAATATTTCAATTACAATAAGGTTGATATTGAATCCTCCCCTGCAAGTAGAGAAGAAAACTCAGATATAATAAAATAATGTTATGTTAGCATTTATCTCATGGAAGAAGTAGAAGAAGAACTATAAAAGGCCAAACAAAAGGTTGATTGGAGTCTCTGTGAATACTGTTATGACCATAATTATTCAGACTATAGCTATCTTCATGACTACACTAAAAAATTTCTTGAAAAGAGTTAAAAGAATATCTTGGAAATAAAGGAAATGCCCAAGGACAATGAAAAGATAATATATGAGAAGGATAATTAGCTAGAAGAAAACGAAGAGGAGATCGAGAAGTTGAAGAAAAAAATTAGTCAAGTAAAAGAAAAGAAGAAGGAAGATGATGAGCTTAGCAATCAAAGGCATATCTTGGAATAAAAGAAGATCTCAAAGACAATGAAGAAATCATATCTGAGAAAAAGATTCAGTTAGAAAACAAAGAAGAAGAGATCAAAATATCGAAAACAAAAGTTGTTGATCTAAAAAAAGAAAAGGTAGAGGAGATTGAGATACTAAAAAATGAAGTCAGTCAAGAAAAGGAAGAGGAGATCGGGAGACTGAAAATTGAAATCAGTCAAGCAAAGGAAGAAGAGATCGAGAGACTGAAAAATGAAATCAGTCAAGCAAAAGAAGAAAATAATGAAGATGATGAACCAAGAAAAATCCTTGCAGATCTAAAAGAACTAAGGGAAAGCTATGTCAATATTAAAATCCAACTTGAAGAAGCCAAAAGAAGGGAGGAGGTAGTGAGAAACCAACTGAACAAAAAGAAAGAATCATGTCATAAGCTAGAGGAAGAAGTTGTGAATATTAGAAAGAAAGTTGAGAAGTCAAACACCCAAATCAATTTCTTGAACAACTCCAAGACCCTCGATGAGATCTTGGATAGTCAGAGATCACCAAATGACAAATCCGGTCTTGGATACAACAAGGAAGAAATCAATACTCCTAAGAAACTTGATGCAGATCCTTCATTTGTAAAAGCTGAAAATAGGTCTGACACAGGTCCTTCATTTGTAAGGGATGAAGACAGGTCTGACACAGGTCCTTTATTTGTAAAGGATGAAGACAGGTCTGACACATGTCCTTCATTTGTAAAGGATGAAGACAGGTCTGACACATCTCCTTCATTTGTAAAAAGTGAAGCATGTATGACTCAAGTTCTTCATGTTCAAGAAATAAAAACAACACTACAAAATTTAGAAGATCAGATCAAGGAAGACATCCAGAAGCTACTCATATACTTCAAAGCAATTTTAGGAGAGAGACACCTTATTGGATGAATCAAAGAAGGTATGAGAGTGTTTTTAACGGTTATTGTTTTTCTTGTAATGAATATGGTCATAAAGCCTTAGATTGTAGGCATCATGGAAGAGAACAAGTTGGTAGGTTCAACAACAGTATAATATTTTGGAATTGCAATCATGTGGGACATATTGTTTCACATTTTTACACTATGAGATGCTATAGTTGTGGTGGATATGGCCACAAAGACTATAACTGTTGGAACTCAAGAAATTAATCAATGAGAAATGCTTCATAGAGTATGACAAGAGGAGTAATTGGAACATGGAAGTAAAATGAAGTTGCAGTAATAGAAGATCAAAGAACAAAGTTAAAAAAACCAGTAAACTCACATATGTGGATAGCAAAGACTGAACAAGTGAACAAGAGTGAAGTTAATTACTGCAAAAAGAATTGTAGTCATGTGACAAGAATAGTATAAAATTTCTCAGACAACTTTAGAGCAATGTAAAGTAAAGAAGCATCTTGGATAAAGATGGATATATCAGGGTAGAAATCGATGAGAATCAATGGGCATATCCAAGAGTTCTTTGAATAATGTGAGGTACAATTGCACAATGTTCTAGTAGGATAATGACATCGATAGAAGTAGCATTCTGATGTACATGACATCCTAAAGAGACAACAAGAGGAGAGACCCTGTCAGGAAAAAACTACCCTTTTAGAAACAAAGGGGGAGAACAGTCAGTAAAACTCAGGGGAAGTATTTTGGTTAGTAAATAAGAATGTGATTAGATTAATTTTTTGAAAAAACTCCATCACTACAAAAATTGGTATAAAGAAGAATACTCGTTTGAAACACAAAAATCCCAATCAACTGAGATAAGAAGTTAGTAAATTAACAGGGGAAGAAACCTTGTCAGGAAGAGCTACCTTTTTCAAAAACAAAGGGGGAGAGTAGGTAGAAGCAGAGAGAGAGCATATTGACAGGGGGTGTCATTCATTCATGACAAGAAAAGGTTGATGGTAGAAAGTGTTACCGAAGTTCAGATTCTGGGAAGTAACATATAGATCTTTACTACAGGAGGAAAAACCCTTTGCCATTGATGTCAAAGGGGGAGAGAAACTTCATAAAATAAAAACTTCATAAGAGGAAAGCATCATCAGAGGGGGAGTTTTGTAAATGAAGTTAGTGTGTTTCCCTCAATGACAAAGGGGGAGATTGTTGGACATATTGTCATTGATGTCAACAATCGTTGTGATGATTTGTTGTTCTAATGAATTATCATTGTGATTTAATAGAGATGAGATTTTCATTGATGTCAAAAGTATATCAGTTAGCATAAGAAGAGAACAGTATGAAGATCAAATCTCAGAAGGGAAAATGCAACATATAAGAGATTGAATATCAAAGCTCGGAAGGAAGAGTGCACTGCATAGTATATCAGTTAGCAGAAGGAGCAAACAATATGAAGAAATTTGTGATTATTGTTGATCAAGATAGGATCAACAATGTTCCTATGATCAAAGATCACAAGAATTAGCGACTGACTATTAGTTCATAAAATAATGGAAAAACAGTTATTAAAGCTCAGGAGAGTTAGCGAATGAAGAGCACATTCTAGAAATATTGTTCGATCGATGGAAAGACTGAGAAGTTGACCAATGCACAGGAAAAGGTGAGAAGCCTCAGCAACCATCCAATCAAGAGATCGACCATATTGATCATCTCATATTATGGATGTCGGTCATATGAGTGAACATGGGCTTGAGGATCATTGGAGGATCGTGATCGTCATATCTACAAGCTAGATCAACAACAGGGATGAATTGCGGGGAGAGAAAGAAGAATTAAACAACCCGTTAGTTCTAATCCCAAAATTGTTCTAGATCATCACATCTTATAGACTCGAATATTGACGACTGTGGTTGATCCAACAAGTGATCAGTTTACGTCAGATTAAGTCGTGATCGTCGGATGCATAATTGCCAGATAAATGACATGGATGAATTGCAGAGATCGAAAGGAGAATTAAATGTCACGCTAGTTCTAATCCTTCAATTAGTGAGGACCATTTGATATTATAGCTTTGAAGATCAATGATTGTGGTTGAATCACCAACAATGCACAACTTCCAATTGTGAAGTTTGGGTGACGAGTTAAATCACTCGCAAGTTGTGGTTCCACAATCATCCTTGATCATGGATCTACTTCAAGAATCTTCACAACCGTTGGATCACTTTTGAGTGGAAGGACATGATAAGCAGGGAAAAAAAATTGAGAATTCAGATCAAACCTGAATTCTCGTCACTCGTCGGATCATTTCGAGTGGAAGGATAGGATAAGCGAGGTAAGATCTTAGATATCATTTGTGTGAATTTTCGTCAGTTGTTGGATCATTCTAAGTGGAAGGATAGGATAAGATAGAAGAGCATCACCATAGATAGATTGATCCATAAATATAAGAACATTATCGATGAACAAAGTTTCAAACGAGTCTAAAGTTGCGAGGAGGTTATGATCCAGAGAAATCTCACTTCAAGAATTCAGTTTGAGATTTGAAATACCCAAAGCCCGGAAATCTGAAATGAATAAGGACCATCAGATTTGGAGGACATACGATGGTCATTGGATCAAGGTTGCTGGTTAGCAGAACCACGTCAGCAAGGACACACATCAGACCACGTCTACAAGGACATGTGGCATACCGCATCAACAAGGATGCATGGGAGATCTACGTCAACAGGCCACATTAGAAACGACCTGTGATAGACCACGTCAGAAAGGATGTGTGGCAGACCATGTCAGCAAGAAAATGTGGCAGACCACATTATCACATACACATGGCATAATCAGATGATGAAAAGCGTCAAGAGGAAATTGGCTCATGCCATGTCAACAAGTGACGTAAGAAAGTTACATCACTTCGAGAGAATTGCTTCGAGAGTTTCACCACCAAGAAATGTCAAAAGTCTCGAAGTCCTGAAGGACGATGGTTCGAGTTCACTCTCAGTTGTCGATTTGAGATACCCTTCGATACTATCCTGACCGTTATATCAAGGATATGAACCTGTGACACATGAGGAGATCCACGTCAGCAAAACTATGTCAGCAAGGACACATGGTGTAATCAGACAATGACAAGTGTCAAGTTGATTTGACATTTCAGTTACGTTAGAATCATGAATCTAAGTGACATGCGGTAGGTACTCATCTCTTGACATGCCATCAAGTGATGTAAGCAAGTTATGTCACTATGCAAGTTTTGCTTTGGGATTTTTACCACCAACACTTTCCCAAAGTCTCGATGTTCTGAAGTGGACACGAGACGTCCGATCTGAATATCACTTTGGGAGAATTCTCGTTCATCGATCTACTATAGTGGAAGGATAGTGTAAGAGGAAGTGTTAACTGACAACAATCGATTTCAACTATTTATGACTTACTCAGCAGGTGACCACTTCGGAGGAAAGAAGGGGTTGAGATTTGAAATCTTTGAAGTCCAGAGACCCGAACGAGATCTCGACCGTTAATCCAAGAGGGACACGCGTCAATGGTTTGTCATCTCTAGAAGATTGACGTACGAGGGAAAGAAGGTGTTGAGACTCAAAATCTTTGAAGTCCGAAGACCCGAACGTGATCTTGACCATCGATCTGTTGCTCGGTTACATACTCAATCATTGATCAAAACATAGTGGAAGGATAGCATAAGTATAATACACCAAGTCGTGGAGTAAATGGTGGTCATCCATATCATTACTTGATTAAGTCCTGCCTCTTGGATTAAGCAATGAAGTATAGGTCCAAGAATCGAATTTGACCATTGATCTGGTTCCACGAATTAAACGTGAACCATTTGATCCTTTTGGGAAATCTAATTCAGAAGTTTTGAAAGGTTTCAAACTCAAAAGTTCCAAAGGGAAAAGTGTCAAAGTTATGAGAGGCTTCCATCTCGTCAGAAGATTGAATCATGACCATTGATCCATAAGAAATCAAGCGCTCATCTTACCTAACTTCTGAATAACGCTATTGGCCATATGGTAAAGATATTTAAAAAGGCAGAATGGAATGCGTCACTTAAATTGATAACCCTATGGTTCTGTGCCAATGGTCATATGAACATGGTTTGAAGGAAGCGTCGATTTCTTTAAACACAGAGATGAAGAAAATTGATCCATGCCTGTGATCTATTTATGATAGTGAAGGGGATGCCAGGTTTAAAGTTGAAGACCCGAAACGATGATCTCAGGTGATCCCAAAAATTGTTGTAAATGAACAAGTTAGTTATAACTTGTTGCACAAGTTGGCCCGATAACTAGAACAAGTTTTGAGCATAAACAAGTATAAATACAACCATGATTGGTTCACTTGGATATGTGCTTGGGAAGTAGATGTGCTTGTGGAAAATATAAGCTCACTAAGAAAGAGCGGATTGCGAAGAAAATGAAGGGGATACGGACCTGAGGTCTGTGCGAATATCAAAGAGAAGAAGAACTGAAGAAGGCACAAATATCAGAAGAAATACGAAGTGAAGAAGGAGTGAATTTCAGAGAGAAGATGAAGTGTAGTGATGAGTGTTGATTGTATAACTCTGATCATGAAACATAATTGTTTCATTAATGAATCACTGCTACTAGAGTTGGTTAAACTCTAGTTGAATAGATTGTTCTCTATCAACAATCTGGGTCTTTCTTGAGAGTTGGTGCTCTCTGTTAGCACAAAAAGTTTCAGCTAGAACAGGCCTAACTATCCGAGTTTTGGGTTTTTTCTAAAGTGTTAACTCCCTCAGTGGTAAAGTGCACAACCTACTATACTGCCAAGACACCTAAACACAATGGGTTCGACATTATAAAAGACCACCAATTGCTCTGCACACGTTCAAGATTGAATGCGCTGCATTTTGACATTTCTACCTAAACCTACACACAGGCGCACCATAAGTGGCGCTACCTAATATTTCTAGCAGAAAATGAATTATGCAGAGTTATTTTACCAATTTTTAGTGACTAACTTGAAACTTAGATTATGCACAATTGAAAAGGTATTTTTGAATACTGGAGGAGGTGTTTTTTCATAACATGCCAGATAACAAAAACCTCTTTCAGTTTTTCAAAATGTGTTATGGTGTGAGAGATATTAGACATAGAAGTGGCACTACCTAATTGTTTTACAGTGGCGCGCCTAATTTCTTGTAGCGGTCACGATTTTGATATTTTCCTTGTTGGGAGGTTGCCACATGTCAAAGAGAGTTCGAATGAATTCTCAAGGATCCATTAGATGTCAAGGGACACTTGCACCTAATATTTAGCTCCAGCAAAGGCCTCATGCAATGAGGTGGAGACATTCTATTAATGACTTCCGACAAATTCCTGAAAATTAGCAGTTTGTTGGATTTTTGTCTCTTTGATTGTTTCCACCTATCTCCAAGGCTTAGAATCCAATGGAGGAGATGGGATTCGACCTCCTTAGTTAATTTGGATTCTATTTTCTATTTAAAGAAGGAAATATCTCTTTGAGTAGGAGGGATGGATGAGCCAAGAGAAGCTACAGAGAGATGTAGTAGGCATTTTTATTGTGTGTGTTCATTTGTAAGCCTATGGACATTTTAGGATTGTAAGAATTAATGCTATTGGAGACTCATGAGAGTTGTGATTTCAGATTGTATCTCTTTTTTTTATATTTCTTCTTATTTGAATATATTGCAGATTTGAGGATCAAAGGCTGTCAATGATTTATGGATCCCTAAGCAATAGAGGATCTGTTGTATTTTACCCAAAAATCATTGTTTATATTCAAGTATTTTTTGATTCATTAAATTGAGAGGATCTTTGTTTAGTGAACATTCTATCTTATGTTTTCCTTCTTCATTCTTCCACCTATTAGCATATAATCTTGTTTTCTGTTGAGAATATTTTGTGCCTTCGATGAGTAGGATGTTTGTGACTCCATTGCCCATTGGTGTAGCCTATTGATCTACAGCTCACAACCCTCTCTCTTTTTTTATCCATATTTCTTATCCACCTATTCAAAACCAAAATTATCTTTTACATTTTGATGGGTGTTGAGCTTACACTTTAGCAGTCAAAGTGTGGCTTTCAGTGCTAACACTCTCCATGGAGTTGGTGTTCCTTCCTCCAGTTGTTGCTGGGAAAATCCTTATTATTATATTAAGATATATTCATATAAATTATATACAAACATCTAGTATCTTCTGTTTCTATTGTGATTATGATTTCATTGTTCTTAATCTATTCAAATATGTTTTAATTGCTAAATTGTAAGAACAAGAAAAGTTAGAAAATTCCACACACTAATTCACCCCGCCCTCTTAGTGTGGGAGGTGTGTTCAACACCGAAGGACAAATTACTGAAGAACACGGTCTCAGAACTGGACATATGGTGGATAAAAGGAAAAGGGTGAAAGAATAGACAATGCTTAAATTAATAATCTCGTGGTTCTGTGCCTGTGGTCACATGTAAATGGGTTGAAGGAAGCACCTCTGTAGAACTCTGTTTCTGCAATATTTGTAGAGATATGGAATCGAGTTAAAAAGAAAGAAATCCATACTTGTGATCTATTTATGAAAAACAGGTCAGATGGTTGTTAAAATGATGTGTGGTTATGAAAAGTCATGTTAATGATTGTGTTACTTAAAACAAGGGTTATGTAATATTAAATGAATAGACATGTTTTTTATGAAGAGTTGTGTTGAAAAGTTTAAAGGATTATAAATGTGTTGAGATGTGAATTAGAAACTGTGTCTTTCAATGTATTAATTAAGATCAAGAACAGAAGGAGACAAAGAAACAATTATGCAAATCAATGTTTAATATAGAAGACCATTATTGGACTGCATATCCTATTTCCAGATTGATCAAATTAAGGGTGGTTGGGTGGTGTAAGGGCAGGTTGGAGCCTGTAGGGGAGTAGGTTCTTCCTCGTCAGTTGTAGCTGACTAAATAGGGGACTATAACCTCCTACTAGTTGGAGATGGTGAAAAAGGGTGTGGGTGCATCCTGATCAGTGGGTGTTGGTCTAAAGAGGAAGAACATCATTCTTCTATGTAACTTTTAAAACATAATTTTGCAGTTAATAGAAAAGTGTTTGTGGTTTTTCCCAATTGGGTTCCACGATAAATATTGTGTTAAAATATTGATTTCAATAACAAAAGAAAAATAGATAAAATTATTTTTTCACTGATTCACCCCCCCTCTCAGTGACAATATCTGTTCCTTCATGAAACACTTTGTTGGATTACTGAGAGGGGGGGGGGGGTGAATCAGTAATATAGAAATTTAATCCTTTTTAACCATATAATCCAAGTGTTATATCAATGAAGCATTATCATCCAATAACTATAGAGTAAATAAGCAATGAACAAATGAACAAACATACACATACACAGTACACCAGTGTTTTATGTGGAAATCCAAATCAGGAGAAAACCATAGAATGATTTTTCTTATATGTATTGAAGAATTACATTCATTGGAAGCACCAACTTCCTTTGTTTTCCAGCTGCAACTGGAAGGAGGCTCCAACCCCCTAGTTTATCAGGCTACAACCTAAGGGAAGCTCCAACTTCCCAATTCTATGGCTACAACTAGAAGGAGGCTACAACCCCCTATGTTCTCCAGCTACAACTAGAAGGTGGCTACAACCACCTTTCCTTGCCCCATCCTACCACCCTGAAGTAGAAATAAAATGATGAAACCACTGTCAACCTGTCACTGTGAGATATATCATTGTAAACCTGTACCAATAAATCTGAACCATGCATCATCTTGTACCTCAACCTGTAATCAACCTGTACCATAAACAAGTGCATCAACCATGAACCAACCTGTACCAAATAAATTGTAACCAACCTGTACCAATAAATCTGAACCATGCATCATCCTGTACCTCAACCTGTAATCAACCTGTACCATAAACAAGTGCATCAACCATGAACCAACCTGTACCAAATAAATTGTAATCAACCTGTACCATAAACAAGTGCATCCAACCATTTACCAAGTATGTACCAATCATGTGTCAAATACTCATCAACTATGACTCATCAATATGTACCAACATCAACACCTATACACCTCATGTATGTGGAAACTCATCAACTACTTATCTCAACCATGTACTCAACATGTACCTCAACAAAAATCCCTCATCAATTTCATCATCCAAATCTTATTTGTAGCTCTGTAATAGACCTAGTGTATATGATCACATTCCTGCAAACCTTCCTTAACTTAGAAAGCACCATCAAAAGAATTTATCCTTCCTTGCATTTCGGCCTTCTTTTCTTCACCTTCCCTCAGAATTCC
>JASDQU010379298.1:0-11254 GCA_032191745.1 Picea mariana | reverse complement strand
TCGACTCCCTAGTTTCTCTAGCACCAACTAGAAGGAAGCACCAAATCCCTGTGTTCAAGCACCCAATTGAACCTCTGAGGACAACCGTCCTCCCTAGCACCTCCCAACCACCCTAAAATATAAATCTTTGCTTTTGAAACTTATTATAGTGATATAATGATCAACAATGGCTTACCTGACTTATCACTGTTCTGCTGCATCTCATTGCTCTTTCTACCACACTGCCTTTCTGCACATATCACTTGCGTTGTCTGGTCTTCTATTGTTTATGCTCTGTGTGCCATCTCCATTCTCTGCATAGTTTCTCTTCTGTGCTATTCAGCTGCTGCACTCTAATCCTTCTTCACACCTGAATCACCTTTACAAGCAACAATCACAACAACCTCCAACAACAACAGCAACGACAACCTTCTCTTCTCTGTACTCTGTATTTATATCTTCTGTGCACTTTGTGCATGCAATGTTCTCCATTCCTCTGCATGCTCCAACTATGCCAATCTTCTCCACCTCTTGAGTGCTCTGCGTGATCTTCATCGTAACTCTTCAGCTTCTCCGGCTGTTTTCCCAAGTGTCTTCTAGTCCTCTGGCTGAAACCATCAGTGGTGTCTGGTAGTTTTACTGTTGCATGCAACAGTAGCCCTGTGATCAATACGAGCTTTATTTGCACCGTTGGATCATCTATATATCTCTTTCCTTTTAAATCGGGTTTCGACACTTTCAATGTCGAGATGCACATGTACTCGGAACCCCTAATTCTCCGATCCCCATTGTGTTCTTTTCCCGAGCTTTAGCCCCTTCCGGCTATAGGCCTTGGCCCATATGACTGTCAACACATGACATCGGTCAGACCTCTCATCGCGGTTTCGGAATTTTTGTTGTCACCATGTACATGTCTACGGGATTCCTGATCCTCCGATCCCCGATGTGTCCCTTCATAGGCTGGCCCTCTCGGCTCAGCTCCCGCTCATATGACCAACTCCCGTGACGACAACCTTATCCCGTCGGGGCTATGGGGTTCGCGAGTTCGAGATGCACGAACTCCTTGCTCCTGGGATCTTCGATATCCCGATATTCGATGTGAGATGCCACCTGTCCTCCCACGTCGACTCCTCTTGGATCCTTGACACGCATCCTATCTGAGATCCACGGCTGTGGTCTCTTCTCGCAGTTCAGGGTTCAGCAGGCCTTGCACCCTTAGTCTCAAGACTCCCGATATGCCAACGATGCTTGATCCTTTGCCACCTGTCCTTGCAGATGGACGGTTCTGATTAGGTCGGGTTATTACTCATCGCGATTTCGACATTTCTAATGCTCAAAGTTCTTGTCAATACCAAAACCCGATATCCGACATTCTGTAATGAAACCAAATAAACGATCCAGATCTCATTATTGATTTAACGGCTGCGATTAAATCGCGAAATCGCTCATCGTGAAATCGACATTCCTGATGTCAAGTGACTTTGTCATTTCAAAGTCCCGATCCCCGATACTCTGCTAATGTCACACATGGTTTGACACGTGTTAAATAATGCCACGTGTCACTCTGATTCGTGACTTACATGTGCCTGAAGTGTTGAATATGCCTAACACCTATCATTCCCTGGTTGTGCCATGTGTCCCTAGCTGACGTGGTCTGCTGTCGTGAGTTGGATCAATGGTCTAGATCAGATGTTGATCTGATGGTTCGGGTTCAGTCAGTATTTCTTTCATCATGATTTCGGGGTTTCTGTTGTAATTGTTCACGAGACTCGTGAAACTCGGATTCCCGATTCTCTGATGAAGCCTCCTATCGAGCTTCTCCCGGTGGCGCTCGATCGCTACCATGCGTCCTTCCAAATGGATGGTCTCGATTATGTCGAGATATCGAGACTTTCAATGTCCCTGTTCTCACAACCTTGAGAACTCCGATCTCCCGATGGCTTATCTCCCTCGTAGC
This sequence comes from Picea mariana, assembly GCA_032191745.1. NCBI lineage: Eukaryota > Viridiplantae > Streptophyta > Pinopsida > Pinales > Pinaceae > Picea > Picea mariana. The sequence goes on along the minus strand of JASDQU010379298.1, from coordinate 9,318 downwards.
TTCTACAGATATGACAGCTGTCGGGTATCTGCTTTTGATATGATGGCTCAGATCCTCTCTCTGGGTGTGCTCCTCCTCCAGAGGATAATCTCCGTGCAACTCCTCCCGATCCAACGGCTGACGGGATTTCTATATGAGATCCGACAACTGTGGATCTCTGTCTTCCTTCTCTTCTGCGAACTCCTGTATCTTGAGTTTTGCTGCGCACGTGCTCCTCAATGTTGTTCCTCCTGAGCTTTCACGTTCGTCCGAATCCCCAAGGGATTTTATCCTTCTTATCCTGCCATCTCCACTGTTGTACTTGCCATCAATGACAAGCATACGCTACTTGTTAAACTTCTGCCAACAAGATTGTCATATGGGGAGGTTCTTTAGATTTTATCATATCATGATCTTTTGGAATCTCATCATCATGAGAGTAGCATCTCCTTGATCTCTTGAGTGTTTCATATTTATGAAAGAGTACATCTCTATTGATCTCAATATGATGGTAACCTGGTATGTAAATTATGAATTCCTTAGAGACCTCACAGTATCTAACAAATATTCCCTTCTTTCCTGAAGGATCCAACTTAGTTTTGCTTTCTTTCAGAATGTGTACAAACACTGTACAACCAAATATCTTGAGATGGATTACTTATGGCTTCTTTCCGGAGAACATTTATTTGGGGGTTTTGAATCCAAATGCATTATGGGATAATCTGTTTTGAACATGAACTATTGTTCTTGCTACTTCGGCCCATAAGTGCATTGGAAGATATTGATCATGGATCATAGTCTTCACTTCTTCCATTATTGTTCTATTCTTTTTTTTTATTACACCATTTTGCTGAGGATTATAGGGAGTGGTTAGATCCCTTTTAATCCTGGTATATCTGCAAAATATTACAAATTATTTTGAGGTGTATTCTCCTCCATTATCTGACCTGAGTATCTTGATTTTTCTTTCGAAGAGATTTTCTATCAAGGATTTGAATGCTTTGAATTTTCCAATTACTTCATCTTTTGATTTCAAGAAATAAACCCAAGTCTTGCAAGAATAATCATCAATAAATGGTACATAGTATACATACCCACTTAAAGAGGTTGATGGAATTGGACCACATACATCTTAGTGGATGAGCTCCAAGATTTCTTCTGCTTTATTGTCTCTCTTTGAGAAATGATTCTTTATGTTCTTTCCTTGTGCACATCCCTAGCACACACCTTCATGATCAACCTTGATTTCTAGTAGACCTGTAACTACCTTTCTTACATATGGTAAGGCTTTGTAGTTTATTTGAGCTAGTATTCTATGCCAAATTTCACATGGACTCTCACTGGAGTGAGTCAAGTCTACATTTGAGTGACCTTTTAATTTATACAAGCCGCCTTCTTTTGTTCCAATAATGATTGCATCTTCTATGGTTTTTATTTTAGGCCACATAATAGCTTAACCATATATGAATGCAACCCTCAAACCTTTCTTATCTAAGGTTGAGATAGAAAGAAAATTCGTTGTCAAACCTAGTACATAAAGTACGTCCTTCATTCTCATCGGAGTCCCAGAATCAAGTTTGTAGGTGGATCTTCCCACTCCTTTGATAGGGTATTGGTAATCATCTCCAAGCGTCACTTTCTAGGGAAAGTTATTTTCTGTAAGGCTAGATAGAATGTCTCTTTGACCTGTCATGTTCTTAGAGGAACCACTATCAATGAGCCAAAGATCCTCTCCAAGTGTCACAGATCCTGAGGGGGCAGAAAATAAAACATAATCTTCAATTTATTCTTTAGTCAACTTCGTGGGTGCTTCATCATCTTCAACTGCATGGGAATGTTGTCTTTTTTTATTTCTCTTCTTGTATTCTTCCATTTTGGAAGGAAAATTCTTAGAAATTTGTCCCATATTATCAAAATGATAGCATTGATAATAGGATAAGTCTTTTTATTTTCTTTTCCCCTTCTGATATTTCTGGAATCTCCTTGGAGGGTGAGATTATTTATAGGTTAATCTCCTTGGGGAGTGAGATTCCTTATGGAAGTGGGTCTCCTTTTGGAAATGAAACCTTTTATTTCCTTTTTTATCATGAGAAACTAGGGCTTTGTCTTCATCCCTTAATAGTATTGCTTTTCAGTTGGCTACTCTTCCTTCTTCTTGAACACAGTCTTCCCAAAGACTGTTAAAGTGGAGTTTCTCCTTTCTTTCACAGATAGTTTGAATGAAGGCATCCCAAGGTCTTGTGATACCATTAAGAGTTGTCATTATGATTTCATATTCATATAGGTTGTCTCCAATTGCTTCTAGATGTTTCTTGAATTGATAAACCCTAGAGAAATAGTCATGAACTATTTCTCCTTTCTACATCTTTGTATTCTTGAGTTGGGTTCTCAGATTCATCTTCTGGTTGATGTTCTTTCCTTCATATATTATGGTTATGGAATCAAAAATATATTTTGTAGTATTATTAGAAGACACCTGAGGGATTAAGTGGTCTTTAATACAGTCTGCAATGATTCTTTTGGCCCTAACCATATCCTTCTTGTACTTTGATTTGGTTGCATCTTCTTCGGGTTTTGGTACATTTTCCTTTATGAATTTTGCAAGTTCATTCTCTTCAAGAATGAGTGAAATCCTATATTTCCAGGAATGAAAGTTTTCCACACCTTCTAACTTGTCAACAATCTTGGTGCTTGCAAACATCTTGACCTAGAGTTGAGAAAATGACCAAAAAATGAAAGTACTCAAAAATTGAAAATGAACTTACTAGGATATGTGTTGGGCTGAGGCGAGTAAGCTCAATTTGTCTGATTTCAAAAATTTCAAGTTTTACCCCTTGAAAATGGACTTACGCAAATATGGATTGGTACTTTTGGTACTGCTTTTGGTTTCCTAGTTTTTTGGTTTTCTGGTACCAGTAAAAACTAGGGTTTCACTTTCTGGAGGCTCTGGCCACTGAAAAGGTGCAGTCTAGCTATCAAAAGATGAAATAGGCTAGGGAGCACTTTTCTAGATGGTTTTTAGGCAAAACTTCATTTCCAATAAAAATCCCCAATTCTCTTATACAACAATAATGGCATTTTTGGTTACCCAGTGAAAGGTGCTCTATTTAGTTTAGCTCTGATACCATGTGAAATTTAGAGCAGCTATTAAGTTCTTTTCAATTTACTAGACAATAATAGCATAAGTAGGATTACTAAAAGAAACACAATCACAAGGTACACAACATTTTATCCTAGGAAACCCTCGTGGGAGAGAAAACCCATCAAAAACTTCCTCAATAATAAAATGCCAATACAATGCCAAGACTAAAGACCAAAGCACAAAAAATATCCAAGACTAAGCATGCACCTCTCTCTTCTTCTTCTTCTAACTGTAGCTTCCTTCAAAACTTGTGCACTAGATGAGTGACTTGAGTGAGTGAGTGAATGAGGTGTCATTCTCACTTATTTATACTAGCTGAGGAGCACTAGGGTTATGTCTCTTCACCAAGCATGGATGACTTTTTCCAATAGTGGTTAAAACCACTTTAATAAACCCTAGGGGTCGAATTCTCAAATACCACCATATGAATATGGTTTGACCAATCCACAAGAGGGGATTTAGTCATACATAAGTCCCAACATGATCAATCCCAAAAAGGGGATTTGATTTATAAGATAATAACTCAATTATAATTAGAATATTCTTCGCAGTTACAATATTTCAACACTTTTGGGCTAGCCATACATGTGAAAGCTCCATGTTATTTATGAGTCTCGACCCCATGGAATCATTGCTACTCTGGGGGGTAATCTATACAAGATTCCAGAGGTATTTCCCACTATTTTCCCACCTAAACAGTGCCGCAAGGTAGTATCTCACATTACAAAATTCAGCTTCGCCACAGTCTGTTCAAAAGCTGAAAAAAAAGGACATTGCAACCACTACAGACTCAATCCAAGAACCTTCTATCCACTAGAAGCAGGTCAACAAGATTGAAGAAAAGAGGAAGGATTCCTTCTGCACATAATCATATCATATATCCATATTGGTTAAAAATTTCCAACCCTTCCAACAACAGGTTCGTGACAGCCGTCAACAAGCTAAGCAACGAAACTTCTCCAGCAAGGCAAGCAACTCACCAAGATGTAGATTCAACAAATGCTTTCCCCTCTCCCCCAGGCACTCAACAAAATGGAGACCATTGATTCCTAAGGATGGAGGATTGATCCAGGTGGATATCGGTGGCCACCCATCTATTCCAACTAGATCAAAACAGTCTTCTGACAATTTACTATTTTTAGCAGGTTTTTGGCTCCTAAACTTTCAGGGACATTTTGAGGGCGTAAATGAAGTTTTTTTGGGATCAATAACCTCAATGATATTTGAAATCTTTGATTGAGCCCCAAAAATGAATATCCTCAACAATACATTTCCAACGAGCTATTGTGCACTCCAAATGAAGATCGTATGCCAAAATTACGCTCCCATGAAGTTGATACACCAAACTACCCAAAACAAGGTCTAAAAAATTGTTGGCCTTTCATCTTTCGGGGTTAGGGTTTTGGATTTTATTTATGTTAAAAAGGCCTTTAGAGCCTCATTGTAATAATATTTCTTTTGAATGAGTGTATCCATCACATCTCTTCTCATAGATAAGCTGCCATGATTCTAGCGAGTCTTTCGCTCTAGAATTTTATAGTCTGTACATTTCTCTCATTAATAGAAATTATGTATTAATGTATCTCTAATATATTTATGTTATATTTTTGGTTATATGATGCATCTCTGTACATTTATTTATTATATATCCACTCTCATTTTGTGTCGAAAATAATCTGGATCAGTGGTATCAGAGTAAGTTGCTCTTTATCATTTTTTAGTGCATGTCCCCGACAAGGTCCGAGTATAGAAATTTGGGTCTTGAGGTTGTCTCTATTGAGGAAAATCGCTCTCACACACCCAAGAAACCCTCTACGATAGAAGGAAATAAAAAATGGTGGATAAGAATGATCTATTAATCTGTTGCTTTGAGCAAGCTCTCACGCAACAGAGGGACGAAATGATTGAGTATTTTTCCCACATCCTTCAACCCTTACCGATAGCAACAGGCGCATCTTCATCGAGCGACCACTTTGGAGGAACCTCTCCTTTCAAGGTACAAGTAAATTTTCATATTCTCGTATTTGAAGGTCAAACTGATTCGGATGCCCTAGAAAAATGGTTAAATCAGCTAGAAGGTTATTTCTCTCTTCACAATTTTTCCAACAGGGAAAAGATCACCTTTGCACTCCTTAAGGCTCTCCCTCATTTCAAACATTGGTTGGAAACTTGTTGGGAAAAAAGTTCCAAAGAGGAGTCTAGAATATATGGGGCTGAGCTCACTTGGGATTTTTTGTCAATGCGGTCAAAGAACAATATTACCCTGTTGGTAACCATGAAGGCTAGTACATCAGACGGACCACATTGTGGCAAGAGAAGGTCCAAATAGTGTTGGAGTTCACAAATAATTTCCATACCTTGCACACCAAGCTGGGTATCAAAGACCCCGAGCGACATCTGGTTCTGAAATATCTTGGGGCTCTACATCGGTACATACAAACCGAAATGGATTTCCTAGACATCTCATGACTGGGAGATGCCTATTGATATGCTTTCAAAATCAAGAAGAAATTTAGGCACCAAAACAAACAAAAGTTTGGGTCTGCAAATCCGCAACAACTAAAGCATGATAAAGACGGCCCTAATAAACAACCTCCTGAAAACCATTCCAAGACACAAGAAAATAAGGGTAAGGGAAAGACGAAGACTGACACTAGAAAGTGGTGTGACTTCCACAAAATACCATGGCCCAAAATCGATGAATTTCTCTCAAAACAGTCATTGGTGGTCGAGATCAAAGACAAGGAGTCGAACCCTGATACAAAATTTGATTCAGAAAATAATGGAAAAAGACATATCATTGACGCAGAACACACTTCCACTGTCGCGAATGCAATAATTCAACTAGAAGAACCATCATATCCTGAAGAGGGACAGCGCCTCTTCCATTCATATATGTGGTTGAAGGGGACCCTGTTGCATTTCATTTTTGATAGTGGAAGATAGAAGAACCTCACATCAGCAGATGTCATCAAATAATTGGAATTTTCGACAACACCACACCCACAACCATACATTATTGGGTGGATTTGTGTAATGTTCCTGACTTGACTAGTCTACGAAACGTTGCTAATGTGTGTGTAGGACTAACTGTTTACAACATATAAATGATCATACAAATATCAAATGCGACAAAGGACTGCAAAGTTTATATTATGATATCTCTGCGGAGTACAAAGGCCAAATGCGGCTAAATAAAATGAAACACTTGGCTAGATCAAAAGAAAAAAGGATCTTAGCCGAAATACAATAAGAAAACTAAATGATAATACCCGATAATAGATGAGCACTCTGGGATCAATGGATGAGCTGGAACTAGGGCAGTTCGTACGGTAACTGTTGGAAGTCTGGAAAGTTCACCCTGGTGGCTATACCTCTCGAAATGGCCTAGAAAATGTCCCAAATTGTGCACCCTACTCTAGCTCACAGGCCTGGTAACTGACCGGCCCTCTGTTGGTGGGTCTGGACCCTAGGTGGATCCCCTTGGGGGAATGCATCCCTCTCTCGCTGGCAAAAATGGTCCTAGTGATTTCACCATCGGAATCGATAGAGATGTATCTCAAAATGATCGCCTTGGTCCACTGGGAAATGAGTCGAAAGGGTTTCCTTGAATGTGATCTGATGCTCGCTCGGGAACCCCGAATGTGTCCACCAAAAGTGTCGTACTTCCATGTTTGGAAAATAAACCCCAGATGATTCCTCCGTAGGAATCTACCAAGGAACTAGGAAAAAGATGTGCCTTGCCTTCCTCTCAACTAGGTCAGAGGGGAATCTCTCAACTCTCCCTGGATGGGACAAATCGATTCACTGAACCTCCTCAGGAGCTACGCCCTCACCCTGGATAAGTGTGCCCTTGCTGCTGGACCCTGCGTAACTGTTGCTGAAGAATGATGGAAGACCTGTGTGATATTACCGATGACTAGGTTGTGTCTCAACACTGAAATCAACCAACTAGTTTCTTCCTCTTGAAATCCACTGAACTATCTCTCTTGAGATGTGCCTCTCTCCTCAATGACAAGTCATAATTTGCATGATGATGAATTAGGTCACTGACCCTTCTCTTATAGATTTTCTAAACTCTAATTCACTACTGAAACCCTAATTTGTTGTTGACCTTTTCCCTCCAAGTGACCTTTACTTTATTTTATTATTCATTGATTAAATCACTTAATTGATTAATTAATTAACCATTTTACCTCTAAAAAGTGATTTATCCATCCTTATGGCTTCGCCGGCCACTGAAAGTCACTTCTCATCATCTTATCATGTAGTGATCTTCTTCCCGATTCCAATGAGCTATTACACTAAGAGGTTTCTCCTAGTAATATGCCCATTATGACCTTCTTAGTGAATTTAATTAAGATATGACCCATAATAACTCAAAATTACAGAAATCGACGGAATGCAATGAAACCAAAGACAAGCTATGCAGAATGGATCCTGATGATGAACGATGCAAGTTAGGCCCAATAAAACTCCTCAATATCTCCCGAACTCTCTGTCACCCCTATCTGGCTACTCTGGTAGGCATAACACTCTATAAAATTATAATGTCCCAAAATGGGGACATTACAGTCCTCCCTGTCAAAATATTGCTTGTCCTCAAGCAATACACAATCCAACTACATATGATACCGGGGTCCCATATCCACCTGTGTGACACAAGGTAGACTTCCCTCAAGATCTTGTCTCTCCAAGTTCTCACCACGCATGACACCGAAATGCTCCTGATGAGTAGAATGATTAATGGCCAAAGAATCTCAGTCAACTCCCCGAGCAACCACTCTACTCAAAACTCAACTCCATCCAATGTTGAACTACCAAGCACTCCAATCCATAGATCCCATATCATAATGTTAAATCCAATGCCCTGTGGAGTATAGTTCTGTAACATATCAACACCATGAGTCTCCTGCAAATAACACATGGCCTCAACCTGATATAGGTCAATCCTACCAAACCATACCAAACTCAACACGGACCCCATCGACTGAACATGCTGCTACCATAGTGAGGTACTGCAAGACCTCAATGAATCACCAGCTAGTGAAGTGCTCTCCCCAATACTGAAACTCAATGGAAAATCAAAGTGACTCCCCCCTGCAAACGTCCGCACATCTCCATCAGTCAATGAAATGCCCAACCCTGTAATCCCAGGGTCCCATGCTAGTCTCTTACATGGACCATCATGTTGATTATCCTCTACTCTGATCATGATTGTCTGCTCAAAGTATCCATACTGGACCCTCCATGCATGGATCCTCATAAGATGAAACAAACTATCGACACAATTGACTCTCGAATGCCATGTCAAATTTGGAAGCTCATCACTTCCAATCCCCACTAACTGTTGATGTTCTCTACTGGTAATTGTCAAAATCCATCCACCCTCATCCCAATGAGAGTCTGAATATGTAGCAACCTCTAAGATATCCTATGTCCCATGGCCTAGGATACTCTCCATCACACCTAGGACCTCAATTGTTTTCCACTGATGATCAACCCCTATCCTGATATATGCAATCAAGACACTTCTGTCAGGTGGTCTTAGCCTACCAAATCTCCATGTCCCCTACCACTGTCTAGCTCCCCTAGTGTTTTTGTCAATGATAAAAGTGTTGAGAAAGGATATCATAAATATATGCAACCAACTGTGGGACTAGAAAGTATCATATTCTTTGGTCAATGATCCAGGTGGATATCGGTGGCCAGCCACCTTTTCCAAATGGCTCAAAACAGTTTTCTGGCCATTTTGGCAATTTACTATTTTTAGCAGGTTTTAACTTCTGGGGCCATTTTGAGGGTCCAAATGAAGGTTTTTTGAGATCAAGGTTCTCAATGATAGCCGAAGGCATGATTGAGCCCCCAAAATGAATCTCCTCGACAATACCTTTCCAACGAGCTATCACACGCCTAAAACAGAGATCGTATGCAAAAGTTACGACCCCGGGAAGTTGATGTACTCACTTACCCAAACGGGGCCCACATGACTTTTGGCGCTTCATCTCCCAGGGTTAGGTTTTTGGATGTCTAGGACTTTTGGCATTCCGAATTATTGTAAAAGGGCCTTCAGAGCCTCATTGTAATCATCTTCTTGCGAATGCGAGTAGCCGTCAAATCTCTTCTCAGAGATAAGCTGCCACCATTCTAGTGAGTCTTTCACTCTGTATTTTTACAGTCTCTGTACATTTCTCTGA
>JASDQU010379296.1:0-11135 GCA_032191745.1 Picea mariana | reverse complement strand
CCGTTAAATTTCTCGACCCTAAACTTTCCATCTTCCGACATTACTCCCACTCGAACCAAGAACCCTCTTTTCCTGTGAGTTACCTTTCACTCTGATACCAGTTGTTAGAAAAATAGGATCGTGGAGTACTAAGATAAAAAAAATGCAGAAACAAAACACATAAGATACACAATACAAGAGAGACATGGATTTACATGGTCCTTCCTTTATTATTATCCATCAAATGAAGGGATACAACCTATAGCAAAACCCACTGTAACTTCCTCTTCTTTCTCTCACAGTATCCTCTCTCAGAATACAATATTCACCATCAACCCTAGACACAATACATTTCCCTCATAAAAGAGGGTTTCCTTCTATGGAAAAAAACCATAACATAATCTCTACCATTAGATTTGCGACCTTATAATGAATGGTCCATATTTACAATGAAATTACCCCTCCTCTACACTCCCCCACGTGGAAGAGTGTACATAATTCTGGGGTGTAAATACTTCATGGGGTATAAACATAGATGAAAGCAAGGACCTCTGAATTAGGAAGATAATCAGGCTCCACAACCAACATGATGTACTTGATTGATATCTTGTTCATGATTCTCTATTTTCATTATTGACATATCTTTTTTTTCATGATGTATGGTATGGCACAAGTTTTATGCATGAATAGGTCCAAGGATCATCATAAAGAGAGTGGTTGATCTATGATCCGGTTGAAAATAGGGGAAGACATACCCATAGGGGGAGTCATTCTTCTTATGATTCTAGGAGGAAATACTTATCAGATGCATACCTAGAAAAGAGCTCTATACTTGAGGAAATAACACAAAGGCATAATTCTAGGGGGAGCGATAGTCATAGAGGGAGCATGAGCAATGTATTTTCAGAATTACATCAGATTAATATTCCTTGTTCAAAAGGGGAGAGATTATTCAGTGGCAACAAGATAGGGGGAGTAGCCCCAAGGAGAGTTTAAGCAAGGGGGGCAGCCCCAAGAGGAGAATGGCCCTTTTCCATTGATGTCAAAGGGGGAGAGATAGTCACATTGATGTGATTGATGTTTATTAGACATAATCTAATGAGAAGAGATAGTCACATTGTTGTGGGAGAGATAGTCACATGGTTGTGATTGATGACTATTGATGTAGAACATTCCTTGTCTACATGTTGACATCAATGATTGGTGTTGACATCAATGTTGGTATTGCCATCAATGCCAAAGGGGGAGATTGTTGGATCATGTTGTCATTGATGCCAATGGTTTGATTATTTTGATGTCAAAGGATTGATGTCAAGTGATTGATTGATGATTGATGAACAATGTATATGTATTATCCTTGATGAGAATGATAGATGTCATGTGGAAACCAATCGATGAAGATGGATCAAAATGCATAGATGAAGATGGATCAATGAGTTGTCATTGATACATGATGAAGATGGATTATTTGATATATTATGCATAGTTTTATGACTCATTATTGTCTTGTCATGATTAATACGAAGTACAAAAGGATGAACTCCAAAATGGATCCCTTATGGTGAAAGCCCTCATGGGAAGACGCTTTGTGGTTGAGTTGTGGTTGAGAGAACCAATGCTTGTATGTAGAATAATGAGATGAATATCAATGAATTTGTTGGTGAAACTGTCCTAGATGGATAGTGATTGTCATTTCATTTCTGATGGTATGTGGAATGTCACATAACTCCTCACGGTTTGAGAGTTATGACCTTATGAAGTTGAAGGACCCCGATATGATGGCTTGAAGCCCTAAATGGTCAAAGAAGTCAAAGTTCTTGAAAAGAAGAAATCATTATTTTAATGATAAAGTAAAGTGACAAAATCAAGACGGATTATTTTAATAAAAGAATGGAGAACTTTCTATTTATAGAAAGTGGTTAACCCTAAAATAAGGAAGTGACCTAGATATGGGTTAAGTGACCTAGAAGATGAAGAGTATAAATAAGAGGCTAGGATCTCTTGTGAAAAGACACCTGTAGACGATCTCTTGAGCATGATTGAAGATCTATTCTCAGAGAGATATGGTCTGGACGATCTCATGAGCGCATTAAAATCTTGGCAAGTCTGAGGTCATGACAATAGAAGTCTTGGAAGTTCAGAAACCCTAGTTTCTGAGGTATACGTGGGATTCTTTGATCTTGAGCATGTACATACATGGACTGAATGAGAACAGAGCGTGTACAGTTTATGAGGTCTTGAAAATCTGTGTTTGAGTTGATGACAAGCTCTTGGATGATGAAGCAGGTTCCAGATCTGCATTCTATGGGCTCATATCTGCCATAGAAACTCTAGTATGGTTGCATTATTTGTCTTGATGGAAGTTCTTGTTTGTTGTGAGGTGAATTCTTGAGGCATTCTTGGTATGGTTGTTGAGATGTGGTATGTGTTGGTTGATGGAGTGATCAACACTCTTGTGACTTAGTACTGATATGATGGCTACAATATACTTGTTGTTTATACATGATTGAATAACATTCATAGTGTATGGTTGAGATGTATGAGAAAGATATTGGAGAGCTTGGATGTGTTGTGACTGACTGTGGGTCAGACTAGACAGTGGAAGATAGAAGAGAATGTGTTTGCAGGTTGCAGAGGATCTGAGCATGTGATGAAAAGGATAAACCCTAGTTGCTCAAAAGTATATGCAAGTTGTCGTATAGACTGGCAACGTACATATGCAGGCTATACTACTGGTAGGGCACGTACATACGTGTGTTGCAGTACCGAAAGGTCACGTATATATTGCAGATTGATATCTGTTGAGGATTGTTGCCTCATCTCAGTTGGTGTTGAGTGTGTAAGTTGAGTCTTGCATGATATAGCTAGTGCTCTTGTAGAGTTGTAATCTATTTAGTTGTTTCTAAGAACCCCAAGGATTGTAGTCCGTAATAAAAAGAAAATTGTACATACATCTTGTGTTCTTTGTGTTCCTTGTGGTGATGACTTGTTGATGATATATTGCTAATATATGTTGTTGATATGTGTTCACATCTAACTGGTTATAAATGAGAGTAATGAGTAATGAGTAAAATGTTGAATGCTAACTAATGAGTTTTGTGTAAGTGGGAAGTTTTGGGAAAAAGAGCCCCACACTCATTCATCCCCCCTCTAAGTATGGTAGGTGTGTCCAACAATGGAGTGCTGAGAGACTACATGACCAGTAGTATTATTTTGCACAGATGGATACCCTTCTCGCCACCACAGAGGTCATAGATTTTCAAATGGCATCCACCACACCAGCTGGCTTCCGAGAGGTAATGGGACTTGCTCCATGAGGTACAAGTCAATTATTATGGTAATTTTCATTTCAATATTTGAGGCATTTGAGTATGTTGTATCTTATACTTCTTTAGATTTCATGACATATTCTTGGACATTATGCCTTTTTCCCCGTTTCACCTTGGTGGTTGACATTGTGCCCTAGTAAGAGGTGTTTCTTGAGAATGGGTTTTCTACTAGGAACTCGCTTGAAAATCCATCATACCGTTCCCAACCATACTTACCACTTTCCATCACTATTTCCACCTATTTCCTTATCTCTTGGGATTTTAGGGTGTATTGGCCCAAGAAGGGGTTGTCCCTCATTCTATGGGAAGAAGGGGTTGAAGTCCTAGAGGGATTTATGTTGGGTAAAAGATAAAAGACTATGTATAAACCTTCCATATGCTTCGCCCAGGGATCCCCTAAGAAAGCAATGAAACTTGTATCTATAAGAAAAGGGGGACCCACAAGAATAATGATTAAGAATGATTAAAGGGTTAGTTGTAGGATAGGAGGTCTCATCACAAGATGGCCTATCATGATCATGGATATTTAGTGGTATGAAATTACCATCATCTGGTCACCAAGCCAGGGTAATGGCTCCCATTTGCATGGCTGAGAGAAAGGGGGTCTCATCATGAGCCAACCTTCTCATTTCCAATAGGTATTTGTAAGTGACATTGTCATCATATGGACACCATGCCAAGACAATGGTCTTCAACTTGTCCCTAAAATTTTTAAGAAATAAAGAATGGAAAAATGATGGGCTTGGAAAAATTTCATTGCAAATGAAGGTGCCACACACCCTTTATAGAGGCACCCATGAATGAGACACTACACCCCCTTGTATGTCATGAACCCCATGCCCATTTAGTCTTATCCTTAACGACTTCATCCAATTTACATGGCTTCTAGAGGGATCTATTGGAAACACTCCTTGACCTAGGGAAAGATCTACCTAACACCTCGTCAACCCTCCCATATCCAAGCTTGGAAAGTCACATAATGTCTTTGAGCACTTAATTGTTTGATAGGGTGATCTTTGATGCACATGCTTAGGTGTCTCATTTATTGACTTGATTTACTTATCATGATATTTTTACTTGAAATCCTTGGAGGTCGTGCTTATTTTTCTTTGCAGGACCTAGCTGGTGGACATTTTTGGAGGAACAAGCCTATCTTGGGCTTCCATGGGGCTTGAAGCCCATAGGTGGATGCCAGGGGCCCGCATGAAAAACGAGAGAGACATATCATCAGAGGACTAGAAGAAATTTTGATGAAATAACCTGGCCCCCACATGCCAAACGTTTTTCCTAGGAGAGGAAAAACGTCACCTTTAGAGGAACGATGTCACCTAGGGGGGATAGGGTTTGGTGGTAAGATTACCATTCATTGGCACATGGCATTTTTTAGGAGAATGAGACTTTTACCATGAATAAAGTGATTTGGATGCTTGACATGTGGATTTGGGAAGCCTAACTACACTCCTCCAACACCAACGTCTTTCTCCTAGTGCCAAAACGTCCCCTAAAGGTGTGACGTCACTTTGAATTAGGGTTTCTTTTTGTGTAAAAGTAAATTTTAAGTGAATTGTTTAATATGATTTTGTAAAAGGAGAAAGATTAGGGTTGTTGACCCCTAGTATTGTGGTTTACCCTAATATTATGTGGACAAACTATTTTGGAGAAAATTTGTATAAATAGAGATCATAAGATCTCATTTCATAACACAACTCTCCCATCTTGGAGAGGTACTTGGACTGGAATTTTTGCTATATTTCGCTATTTTTCTCTTTTTATATTGTGTATGGATAATTTCTCGGTTATTTGGTTGATGGAAGTGACGTGCTAGTCTTGGAAGGCTCTTCTTTGTTATTGTGATGGTTTATCTTAGCATTTTCCTTGAATTGGTAAGGCGTTTTTGCATTGTATTGTCATTTTGTTTCAAGACAAGGTTATTTTTCTAGAGCTAGGTGGGAAGTATAAGGGAATACACCCCCACCTCAGCCTCCATCACTTTATGATTAAATTTTATTGGTTTAATAAGGGTTTTCTAAGAGAAGTATAAGTGCATACACACTCTTAGCCTAAACCCTAGCTAGGGATACTTACCTTGGGGAGTAAGAGGATTTACACCCCCAAGGAGGTAGTACGTTTAGATATTTATTTCATTGACTCAATTAACCCAATCATTAAAGACAATAGTCATCACTTGTTGCATTGGAGATATCAAATTGTTTCTTTGGGAAACATGAAATTTCTTGATTTTGAAGTTGTTCCTATTGGAATCAAATCTATGCTATAAATGCTTGCTTGAGACACTACAAAATTTCATTCTCCAATTATTTCTTGATTCTGTTACAAATTTAACCTACAACCATTAGGGCTACAAAAAACCCTAACCAAATTCTTTAATACATCCTAATTTGACTATTGAGAATTGACTAAAATCTGCCCACATAATCTACTAAGTACAACACATCTTTTGGAAAATTTTGAGCAAGTTTTAGTGGTTAAATCTCTTGATGTAATAAAAAATTTGTTACATCCATAAGGTAGATAAATATCATTGTAGTTATGTTTTTATGACAACCCTTCTTTTTGTGCTAAAGTCTTGTTCTATCATTGTTGAGCTAAGCTAGTTTTTACTAGCTTGTCTCGTGCTTATTCAATTGGACTTTTAGCACTTATATTGCAACCCTTATTATATTTATGTGATGATATATATATAATCGATTATTGCTGCAATTAGGGACAACAAGATTAACTTTCTTGTCCATATAACCTTAATAAATGCAAGTGTGGCTTTTCTTATGTCTTGGGCATGTACAGACACCCTTTGCAGGCATCCAAAGACTTGACAACCTTAAACCACCTAGAGATGAGTAATCAAAGCCATATTTCCTCTTCCATCACTAACCTTTAGAGGGATACTTCTCTCATTTCCCTTCCATCCATCTCATTCCTCCCATGGTCACCGAGATCTCCTCCTTAGAGTGACCTAGTCACCCTTGAAGCGAGAGACCTATATCGAGGTGACATTGGGTATAATGTCCCTTAATTGTTTCCATTTTGGTGGTTGGGTCGGGATTTTCCCAACCTACAACTTGTACAATAATAATCACAACGTCCTTCGAAATGTATAGGAGTGGATATTTTAGGAACCACTCAAGGAGAAACTCTGGCGAAACCGTAGCTTTAATCAAGCTCTTCCTTCTCCTCCATTACTGAATATGATCAGAAAAATGTGTGGTCTTGCTCAAAATTGGCCAACAATTATTTTACGGGGCCGTACAGGATAGGGATTTGAAAATGGTTGAGGAAAACCATGGCTAAATCACCAAAAGTCGAGTACTACTCCCTTTCAAGTTCAATATACCACTTGAAAGTGCCTTTGGTAAGAGTATGCTGGAAAAAACACAATTGAATCAAATCATCATTAAGTGAGTTGGACGAACACCAAAAGTAGAACGTCGTTACGTGGTCCTGTGGATCCTCACCACTTTTCCCTTCAAATTTATTTATGTCTGAAGGTAGTTTGGTTGGGACTATAGGACAACTAGGGTCATGATTAATGGGGTCGTTCATCAACTTGGATAAGTATGAAAAATGCAGAGTTTCCATAAATTGTAGCCAAGACTGCAACATTGACGGATTGGGAACGTGAAAAGAAGGTCTTTGGTTGTAACTAGCACCAGGTTGCCAGAAATAGTTTTTGGTTGAACCAGAGCTTGGGATATAAACTTGTTGACCCTTTTTGAATGGAGGAAATATTCCACCCATCTAGTTTCCGAAAGGAAAACCGGGGTTTCCCCTAGCGGACCCCCCATGTAAAGGAAAAAATCCTAGAATGGGGGTAGAATGATCGGGAAAGGGTTTGCCCCATTGTGACATCCCTTGAGAGGGATTCCACTGGACTTAGAGAGGGGTACTCCCTAATGGTTCCCCTTGTGAGGAAAAATGTCCTTTCCAAGGGACGAATTTACCTTATAAGGGGTTTCCCCTGCCGATACTACGTATGCATTGAAAGGGTTATTCCTAAACCCACCATAAAGTGTGAACGGGGTTGATGTATATGGAATACTAGAGGATTGAGATCCACTACCCATATAGGTTCCCCAACCCCATACGAGATTAGAGTCAGAATATTGGGAAGGTCTGCTTCCGACGAATGGGGATGACGGAGGAATGTGATCTCCGCCCAAAAAAATGGCTTCGTAAGGAGATGAGATACTCCCTACACCAACATTCAAAGAATAAGATGCTAGTTGAGAACTAACCAACACATTAAGTGTGTCCATCGACAACATTCTATATGAAAAAGCGATCGTTGTTGATAAAAACAATGCAGATACACTTGAAATTTGAGTGGGACTGATGACCAACGAGGCAATCTTGTTGGTCAACGCAGGGATGGTGTATTGAATGAAACCCATCATTTGGTTTGACATAGCAGGAGGAAATATTTCACTGGTGACCATTGCCGAGGTAGGAGTTGCAGGGGATCCCTACCCTAACACTGACGGAGTTCATCCATAGTGACCTAGTGGGGGGGGGATACTATCAGAAAGGTCCAACCTGGGAGGTGGGACTTGTATACTGGTGATGTAAAAGTCCCAGATAACATAGGATTAAAGTGTGGAGTGAACTCCTCAGCTCCAAGATCCTCAATGATTACCTCCTCTGGTTTTGAAGTGTTAACTTCTGGAGGGTCAATGTTTGTGATCTCAGTCTGACCAATCAATAAGAAAGTGCCATACATATCAAGTCAACACCTTTGTGGAGGTGGGGGAGAATTAATTCTAACCTCTTCCTCGGTAGGAAGACATTAAATTATCCTCGATATTCAAAGTGGTTGATAAGCCACTTTGAATGATCATATCTCAGTGACAATCTACTCGCCTTCCTAAAGTTGAACTACATTCACCAATCACACCACTACAAAGCCCTAAAAGAAAAGAAAAACACAAACAAATTTGTTAAGATTCCGACTGTAATGGATTAGGTATTGGGACCAAAATAAGAAAAAAGTGGGCTCAGGCCCCTTCTGAACAGAGGCACATGTTGATTAAGACACGTGGGAAAATACACAAGGTGTAATATACCAGATATAAAATGTATGCATAACTGAAATAAAATGCTAGTAATGGCAGAATAACAACAGTATAACCAGAACATTCACCACAATAACACTGAAATGATATATGAATAACAAAAGAAATAACACTTTGAATCTGAAAGCAATGTTCACAGGCCTCTTCAATGGGGCAACCTCTAGTTGAGTAGAGCTCTATTACAATAATATCCAAGCTAGGGTTCTCATACCCTTGACTCCTATTTATACTAAAAAGAAGCATCTAGAAGAAGATCCTTCTAGAAGTAGAAGCTTCTATTAGGTCTTCTTACATCCACCTTATTCTATTTTATTGAAATGCCTTATTAATATTGACCTTTATTACATTCGATTATATTGTTCTACCTATGTGCGGGTTAGGACCCTAACATGTCCGCCCCCTTAAAAATATCCTTGTCCTCAAGGCTTGAGATGAGGAAATTGTTGTAGAATGGTAGCTGGTTCCCAAGTGGCATCTGTTGGAGTTGTATCTTTCCACTAGACTAGCACTTCTATGATGGTTCTCTGAAGTAGGCGATGCTCACGCTGGTCCAAAACTACTTCTGGTTGTAGCCAAATGGATCCTTCTTCAGCTAACTTTGGAAGGTTGGTTTGAATTTGGCATTTAGCTCCAATCACCTTCTTTAAGAATGAAACATGAAAAACATGATGTAGCTTCGAATGGTTGGGCAAAGCTAACTGATAGGAGACTTGTCCCACATGCTTGAGCATGGTATAAGGACCATAAAATTTGGGCGCTAGCTTATGACAATGCTCAGCCTTGAGGGAGGTTTTCTTGTAAGGTTGCAGTCAAAGAAACACCTAATCTCCTTCTGCAAATTGGCGTTCAGAGTGACCTTGATCTTCTTGTTGTTTCATGTGGTTCTATTCCATGACCAAATTCTCTTTGAGGGTATGGAGAATAGCCTCTTGAGATGTAAGTGTTAGGTCAACCGCCTGGACCTTCGAGGCACCCGATAAGTATGAGAGAATTGAAGGTGGCTTCTGTTCATATACAACTTCAAAAGGAGTCATGCGTGTAGCTGTATGGTATGAAGTGTTGTACCACCATTTAGCTAGGGGTAACCATTGAGCCCATTGATTTTGATTTTTCGAGGCAAAAAACCTCAAATATGTTTCCAAACACTTGTTGACAACTTCTGTTTGGCCATCATTCTAGGGATGATAAGCTGTGCTAAGATGCAATTCTGTGCCTTGTATCTTGAACAGTTCTTGCCGAAAATTGCTTGTGAAAGTTGGGTCGTGATCAAAAACAATAGAGTGCGGCATACCATGAATCTTGAATACCTGATCCATGAAGATTTGAGCCACTGTGGATGCTGTAAACGGGTGTTGAAGGGCGCAAAAATGAGCATACTTGGAAAGGAAATCAACAACCACCATGATGACGGATTTATTTCCCGATTTGGGTAAGTCGATAATAAAATCCATAGAGATATCCATCCAAATAGCAGGTGGAATCGGGAGCGGTTGTAGTGTGCCCGGTGATTTTACTGTTTCTCCCTTGTTGCACTGACACACGTCACATTCAACTACAAAATTATGAATGTCCTGTTTCATACCATCCCAGAAAAAGGAACGTTTGACCCTGTCATAGGTTTTGGTGAACCCGGAGTGCCTTGCTGTGGGTGTAGCATGAAGCTCAGAAAGTACCATGGATTTAAGCTTTGATTGTTTACTTAAATACAAATGACCTTTGTATAGAAGTTCCTCATGGAGCCATGAGTACCCTGGGGAAGCTGGAGAATTGGACTACAATTGTTGGATCAACTGCGAACTTTTGGGATCTTGTAGCCATTCCTGGCGAATGGCTTGGAGCCAATTTGGTACAATGAATGAAAGAGAAAAAAGGGATCCTTCATCTTCATATTTTCGGGAAAGTGCCTCCGCAACCACATTGTCTTTTCCTTTCTTATAAATGATCTCATAATCATATCCAACGAGTTTAGTCACCCATTTTTGTTGTTCTGGGGAGGAAATGCGTTGTTCTAGAAAATACTTGAGGCTTTGATGGTCTGTCTTCATTTGGAACTATTGCCTGAATAGATAAGGATGCCATAGATCCACGACATAAAGAATAGCCAACATTTCATTTTCATAGATGGTTTTGCCCAGATTTCTTTCAGATAGTTTCTTGCTGGTAAAGGCAAAAGGTCGACCCTCTTGCATAAGGACAACACCAATTCCTTTCCCTGAGGCATCACATTCCAACACAAAGGTCTTTGTGAAACCGGGAAGGGAGAGGACTGGAGTGGTGAACATGGCCGTCTTCAAGGTTTGAAAAGCTTGAGCAGCGGCTGGAGTCCAAGTGAAAGAGTTCTTTTTGAGGAGAGAAGTGAGGGGTGTTGCAATCTTCCCACAATTCTTAACAAACTTGCGATAATACCTTGTTAAGCCTAGAAATCCACACAAGCTCTTAAGAGTCTTTGGGTGAGGCTAGTCTTGCATAGCTTCAATCATTTTAGGATCCACCCTAATGCCATATTTTCCAACTAGATGACCCAAGTATTCTACTTTTGAGGTGCCAAAAGCACATTTAGACTATTTCAGGAAAAGTTGGTGCTGAGAGAGTAGATGGAGAACTCGATCCACATGAGCAAGATGGTCTGTTTAGGTTTTTATATAGATGAGGATATCATCAAAGAAAACTAAGACAAAATGGCGGAGAAAAGGACGAAAGACATGATTCATGAGGCTTTGGAAGGTGGAGGGGGCATTAC
>JASDQU010379294.1:0-11254 GCA_032191745.1 Picea mariana | reverse complement strand
AAGCTATCATATTCATATAAGCATACATCATTATACTAATCATTAATCATGTGTACCATAAAACGACTATAATGCACAAATCAACCACAATGCAGGATATACATGGTTCACCCCCAGCCTGGGGATACGTCCACCAACTCTTCATCTTCTTAATTATCTTTTGTCAATCATTTACATGCACAGGGCCATAGATCATACTCTACATAGCAGAGGACATCTGTGTGCACCTGGCTAGATCCTCCTTCCCTGAGCTAGGTTATAGCAAAAATCCTTTACACAATCTCTCACAGTCGCTTGCACTTACACTTGCAAGCCTCACACAGTATGCACAAAGCATTTACAACTATCACTTGCACTTAGCACATTGGTCTTCACGTACCCTTTTTCACTTAGCATCACACCCTTACTTACATCGCCTAGATTTCTATTTATACATTACAAAAAGGGCCTAAACATGGGTAAAACCCATGGGCCGACATCCCCATACGTATTACATAATCCCAAAACCCAAAAATCCCTAAAAAGGGGCCAAGATCCCGCGATCTCCGCTTCGACTTGCGTTCTGCTTTTGATAGCCCGTCGAAGTCCCAAAATAGGTCAAACCTAACCAAGGATATCCAAAACTTGGTCAAGGGCCAACAGGCCCCCAACATTCACTTGTGACTCGTCCCGAGTCACTCTAATCTCGGTAGCTCCACCTCAAAATCGTCGAGCCTGGCTCGAGCTGCTTCGACCTGCTTCTTCACCAAGGCCTCCTTCTCGATGAACTCTTGAATAACTGCCTCGTTCACAGGTCCCTCTAAGAATTTTTCTACTAAAGTGACTACTTGTTCCAGCTCTACTCCTTAGCCTTCAATCTCCTCAAACAGTTGGCAAGCTTCGTCTTGGACTAGTTGGAGCCTCTGAGTCCCTTCCATGACTTTTCTCTATATGGTATGGACCTACTTTTGAGCAGTGCATTGTTCCTAGGATCCTTTCTTTCTTTAAACCACTGACAGGGGCTTCAACTGTTCCTGTACTGTCATCACTTGTTGCTTTTCCTCCTCGAATTGTGACTCCAGTGTATTCAGTTCAGGGTCCTTAGTAACTCGCTCATAAGTTTGTGCACTTCTACTTCTAAGTTGTTTACATTCCAAAGCTAATACTATGATCCTCTCAAATACGCTCCAGTCAGTGGCTTCTCTTTAGTCTCGTATATCTTGCGAAGTAATTGGTACTGTTTGTAGCTCTAGATCTACTATTTTCTATTGAATTTGTTGGATGGCTTCAACAAGATGTGCTACTTGATGCTCCATTTGGTCTTCCTCTTTTTCCTCTAATGCCATCACAGAGCGAAGTTCTCTGTTGACTACTTCTTTTACTCCATCCTTCTCTACAATTAGTTGTTCTTTCTCATGTTGGATTTGCGTTTTCTCCTGTTCAAACTTTGCTTGGAGGTCGTCCTTTTCCTACTGCACAACTTGGCATTGCTCTATCACTTTCTCTTGTGCTTGCCTTAGGGCCACTATGACTTGTTCTGTTTCTTCTTGTATGCAATGAAGGTGAGCTTCAGTCACATCGAATATTCTACAGAGTTGGGTAGGCTCATCTCCCCACTTTGTTTCTACTGATGGTGAGGGTGAAGTGGAAACTGGGCGACTGGAGTGAAGGGCCTGTTGTATGCCTCACATTTCTACTTCAATTTTTTCATACATGGTCTCTTGCTTAGCTCCATTTATATGCAAAATATCTTCCAAGGCATCTGATACAGTTGTGATGATGAAGTCAAAGTCATCGAGCTTGAGCACAGTCTGCAACTTGGTCGTACTAGATTTTGACTTCTTCCATGATGTGGGTTTCATGGGAGAAACCTTTCTTTTGTTAGATGACTCTATGTCATCAGGGGGATTCTGTGGTGGTGTTACTTCGCCTTGCTTCTACTGATCTTATTTTCCATTGTTCTCTTCTTTATCTACTTTGTCAACACCTCCTCCTCTAGGTGATTCTGAAGCAGTTTCTTATGATGCACTGCTCAGCTCCTAGACCTCTTCTGTCTTCTTAATTCTACTAGTTCTAGGTGTATCATACCCTTCACAAGTGACCACCGGTCTTCCTAATATTTTGGGATCAGACAGTTCTGCGGGGTTAGCAGGGATAAGGAGCTCTAGAGGACACTCCTTAGTTATTTCTTCTAGGTCCTCCTCTGTAAGTTTGTAATAACTCTATAGTACTTCTTTGTGTTCATCTCCACATGCAGTGATGTAGATAAAATGTCTGTCTGCATGGAATTTGACAAATGGACTGAACCTGTGTAGGTTGTTCTTCATTATATGAGGGACAATCTCAATATTCCTCTTTAACCATAGGTAGTAAGTGTGGAACATTGTGTTTGACTTCGATGGTTTTCCCATATCTCTCGAATACTAGAGCGAAGTGAACTTTGTGGCTAAGGGTTCAAATGGATCTAGTTCAAAGAAGGTCACACCTTTTGGCATCTCCCACGATGTGAACATGATGAGGGTTAGAAGCCAACTAAAATGGAACTCATATCCCTGATCCTAAGCTTCATGATAGTATTGGTATAGCTGGTTCGCTAAGTACTTTTCCTAGTTCATCTGTAGCCTCTCCACACATTTTTCTACGAGGTCAACAACAAACCCTGTGACTTGCATGGGTCTGTTCCTCCAGACTAGCTTACCAACAATCAACTATAAAGCAAGGTGCACTGCACCATTCTGGATGGAGGCTACCTTGTAGCCTCACTTCCCCTTATCCAAATCATCGTATGTATCTTTAATCTTCTGTGCCAGGGCGTGATTTGCAGCCTTCCCTAGGTAAACATTTTCTGGGTCTGTTCCCTGTATGCTCAATCTGGTGACCCAATGGATCATTGCTGGGTCGATGGTGATGCATCTGTCTAGCCACAAATAACCTCCATAAAATCTCAAAAGTAGGATATTAACGCACACGTTAACCTCTTGGTGCCTTCCAAAATGGGGTATTTTCATCACATTTGGGATAGTGGACTGTGCGAGGTAAATAGTCCATGTTTGGGGGGTGATTATCCTCAACTTCTTCCCCTTCATCCTAGTCAAATACCTATGAGGTGAAAGCATGATGAAGTTCTTGTGATATCCTAGGTTAAATTCATTGATCTATAGTGTCATGATCTTATCCGGCTGAAGCTTGCCTGTGCGTATCCCCTTCGGGAAGTACGGAGTGACCAAGGTGTAGTAGAAGTCCTTGGGGACAATGTCACGATTCACTTTGTTGGCTAGAGGCAGGATGTAGTCGGGTAGGATGGATGGGATTAACTTTGCATTTTCCAAGTCATATCGATTCTTGGTTCTTTTCTTGGCCACAAATTAGGATGGTCCGAATTTGTGAGCATTCGACGAGGAGGATTACACTCCCCTCGTCGATGAACTTGAATTTCGATGGACATCACCTTCTCAGCCATAAGTTTGATGAGAACTTATTTGAAATAATTTTCTGTTGCATTGAGTTCATCCAACATGAATTCTCAAGATCGGATAGCTCAGGTCGATGAACAAATGCTCAATGCAATAAAACAGGTAGCGAAGTCTCAGTAAGCACAACACAATAATAATGAGTTCTCTTGTTGTCTTGGATACAATTCTCGAAAGTGTTCTCAGTGAAATAGTCGAAGGAATAAGTAGACAATGATGTAACAGATCCCTCCAACTGACAAGAGACCTTCATCAATGCAGTTATGTATGTTATGACGTAGTCCCAATGGTTCAATGGCGATATTTCTAATCATAATTATTGTTCTAACCATTCAGGAACGCCAATCTAACAATTATAATGCCTCCAATGGTCATATCACTCTACCATGGTGAGGTGCCAATTTGAGTTTCTCTGATATTTCGACGAAGTTTTAATTATGAAGACCTTCCTTCGATGAAGTCTTCTCTGGACCTTCCTGTAATTTCTCCAACTTTGCTTTCTTCTTGCTGAGCTTTCTAGCCTTCTTCCCTGTGATCTATGTCTTTGTATTCCTCTTTCCATTTTGATTCTTATCTCCTCTTGGCATAGTAAATTCACGTTGTTGGTGGTCTTTCCTAATGTTCAAGGGAAATACTTCTTCTCTGTCTGGGGTAAGTGCTCTACTCTCTTGTACAGACAAGTGTTTCAAATATTCTTGTGTTGTTTCAACTTCGACATCTAGATTTATGGTCCTTAGTAGCTTCAACTGGTTTTCTTGTTCTTCCATTAAATGTGTTATTCTCTTAGCCATGAATTCTCTTATTTCTTGTTTTTCTATTCTAGAGCTTCCTCCTCTTTTCTCTGGGTCTGATATTTCTCAATCCAGGTTTTTCCTAGTAACATAGAAAATGGGGTGTTGTTCTCAATAAATTTAACAACCTCAAATTATTCTTCTGTCAAAGTGCCATGAGCACTCATAGATGTCTAGGTACGTCTTCCACATAGGGTTATCAACTTTCCTCTAAATAATCCTATTCCTTCCAATGAAGGAATTATAGCAAGCTTTCCTAAAATTTCCCAAGTTCTTTCTGTCATAATATTCACTAGTGTTTCCTCATCTAGAACAAAGTCTGTGTCGAAGTCTCCTATTCTTTTTTCTATGCAATCTTTCTCTTTGAAGATATCTGATAAGTTGATATCTCTGTGGTCATTCTGGGTTTTTCTCATTTTTAGTAATACAATCTCTAATTCTTTCTAGGTTTCTACCATGGTCTTAGTTTCTTGGCCTTCCTTGGGGTTTTCTTGTCTCATATTCATTCTTTCAACCTTAGAAATCATTCTAAGGAAATCCAGAACTTCATGGTCCATAGATTTACAAAGAAGACAACTAGGTGTTCTACCAGGGCATTCCTTAGCAATATGTCTCAGTTTTATGCAACTGTAACAAATGATCCCCAGCCTTTCTTTTACTGGGCACTAGGATCATGGTAACTAACCTGCAGAAAATTCTTCCTAGGAGCCTGCATCCATTTGTTAGTCCAAACATTCTTTCTATGCATAGGAATAACATATCTTTCAATATTTCTATCAGATCTACTCATATCAAACCTTCTTTCTTGTAGTTGTGCCCTAGTTTTTAGACTAGGACAAAATTTATCAAACATACCTAGATCCATACTTTCGAAACAAAATTTTCCACTTATCTTATCTTTAATAAAGAACAAAGCTTTCAGATATTACCTCTTTAATGAAAAATTTTCACTTTACCTTTATCAGAGAATAAATCTTCCAGATCTTACCTCTTTTCTTCAGATCTGCCTCCTTTCTTAGCACAGATATTCAAAATTTAGGTAGATTACTGTGCACTAAATCAACATATCTACACATAGAGATTTATTTCTTTTCCTCAGTTCCCAGCAATCACAGTTTCAAGTCCCAACAAAGAAACCATTTGTTGGCACAGGGGCAGACCTAGGGTTCAATGCTTCAACAACGCACCAACTAAACCCTAACTACCGGCCCTTTCAGCAACACCTGCGAAGCAAATGAAGTCTCACCCGAGATAGAGGCAGGGGTGGTTGTAGGATTCCAGTGTCTTCAACCTTAGCTGGGACAAATATCTATGATTAAAATACTCTAACAAATCACTTAGCAGTTGTCATTCATTAGTACTTAACCTTTGTCTACAATGTAGATAAACCCTAACTACAATGCAACATAGTATTCAACAAGATTCAACACATTCAAGCACTAAGCAAGTCAACATAGATAATATCTAGCATCTCATTCACATCATTAGGCACTAATCTATCATATTAATCTAAGAATACATCATTGTACTAAGAATTAATCATTTGAACCATAAAATGACCATAATGCACAAAGAAACCACAACACAAGATATACGTGGTTCACCCCCAGCTTGAGGCTACATCCACCAACTCTTCGTCTTCTTTATTATCTTCTATCAATCATCTACATGCACAGAGCCACAGTGTCCTACTCTACATAGGATAGGAGATCTTCGTGCACCTCGCTAGATCCTCCTTCCTCGAGCTAGGTTATAGCACAAAGCCTTTACACAGTCTCTTACAGTCACTTGCACTTATCCTTGTAAGCCTCACACAGTATGCACAAAGCATTTACAACTATCACTTGCGCTTAGCACATTGGCCTTCACTTTCCTTTTTGCACTTAGCATCACAACCTTACTTACATCAACTATATTTCTATTTATACATTAGAAAAATGGCCTAAGCATGGGTAAAACCCATGGGCCGACATCCCCATACCTATTACATAAGCCCAAAACCCAAAAATCCCTAAAATGGGGCCAAGATCCCGTGACCTCTACTTCGACTTGTGCTCTACCTTCGATAGCATGTTGAAGTCCCAAAATAGGTCAAACCTGACCAAGGATCTCCAAAACTTGGTCAAGGGCCAACAAGTATCCATTTCAACAAAAACAAAAAAAAAAAATGGACAAGATCTATTTTCATGCAACTGTGACTTCTACATTTTGGTTGCGAAATTACTACACATTTCTTCCTACTAAGCATTTGGGGATTTTTTCACTGTAGTATTATTCAGGCTAGAGTATAACTCTGTAGGAGTTAAAAAAAAAATTATAGTGGTCCCTTCGGAATACTTATTTGGGACTTATCCCACTGGGTTCCTCTCTTTTCTTTGATTCCAGTGATACCTCTCATTTTTAACACATTTGTTTTGTGAACCTGACCCGTCTCTGACACCCTTATTTGGATCCTATCCCTTTGGATCCCCCTTTTTCCCCTTATCGTAGTGGCACTTATCATTTGAAACCCTTTTTTCTTCATGTTCCCACCCACCCCTCCAAACCCCTTTTGTTTCCCCTATACCATTTTCATGTTCCTTTGTCCAAATGACTACCACACGAGCCCAAGAACTTAATGCCTTGATTGATGACAACCATCAACACAAGGATGACATCAAGCATCTCACTACCAACATTAGCTCCATCAATTAAACTATTGACATCCTCAAGGACAAATGTTCCCACATGAAATACCTCCAGGAACAGTGTTCCTACATCAAAGACCTCAAAGAACACTCCATGGGCCGTTACTAGAACCCTTTCTCTTATGAACAAACATCTTATCAAGATGAACATGACCCTTCCCATTACCAAGTCCCTTATACTGGCTAGTTTTCCGAAGACCTCCTCCCTCTTAGAATTGAGGTGAACAAATTTGATGGATCAGATCCTACAGGTTGGGTCACCCAAATGGGTGATTATTTTTCTTTTCATGAAATTACTAATGATTTAGCCAAGCTTCCTTATGGTGTCCTACATCTAGATCCAGAACAATGGAAATGTTGGCAATGGAGAAAAAAGGCATACCAAGGGTATCTTGCTTAGAATTTTTTTTTGGCTAAACTTTATGACCTCTTTGACTCTCACACCCACCATTTAGGTCGTTTGACCAAGCTAAATTAGTATGGGATAGTGGAATAATTTCTTGTCATATTTGAATACT
Source organism: Picea mariana (assembly GCA_032191745.1). Taxonomy (NCBI): domain Eukaryota; kingdom Viridiplantae; phylum Streptophyta; class Pinopsida; order Pinales; family Pinaceae; genus Picea; species Picea mariana. Next base: position 3,809 of record JASDQU010379294.1, on the reverse strand, counting down.
TGGATTTCAGAATGGAGGGCATGTCATATTCCTTCTTTAGGGAATCCTTTATCAGTGGCCTCAAAGATGAAATCCATGCCCATGTTCTCATGGCATGGCCCCAGACTTGGTTGGAAGAAGGGATGGTTTTAAGGATGGAAATTTATTTTAAAATGCAGAAACCTTGGCGAATCTTACTAATCCTTCATAAGCCAACTATAAAATGTTGGCGATATTTTTATAAAAATACACAAATTTCTAAGGATTTTATATAGTTTGTATAAAATTTTGGCGATTTTTATGGTAAAATAATTTTATCCTATAGATTTTGGGTGAATCATTTTTGGAATGACGAATGGTTTTTTGGGAAAAACCATGGAAAATTAGCCCATGAGCGAAATTTAGCCCCTAAAATCATCCTTGGTTGGAAGCTACTCAATGAACCAAGGAAGCCTAATAGATCGTGTCTTCCCACACCCGCAAACCCTCTTTTCCTCCTCAACTTAAAACCACCCATTTTTTCCCTCCTCCTACTCCCCTCAAGATACAAAAATTAACTAGAGATGAAATGGATGAATTTCAATCCAAGGGTCTTTGTTATAATTGTGATGGAAAATATTTTTCTAGGCACAAGTATAAGGAAAAAAATATTTTTATGGCTATGAATGAGGATCTTTATAAAGAATGTGTTGTTGTTCCTCCCGTGGAGGAACTAAAACCACCTTCTTACCTCACCACACTCTCTAACCCATCAAACGTTGACCTGGTGATTTCACTTAATTCCCTTACTGGCTTCTCTGCTCCCTAGACTCTCAAATTAATTAGTTACATCAAAAATAGGAAAGTCATCATCCTTGTGGACACTGGTAGCACCCATAACTTTATCCATCACCGCATTGCCCAAGAAGTCAATTACTACATATGGGTTGTCAATAATTTTCAAATCATGATTGCCAATGGTGGTTCCATGAAATGTGGGGGACAATGTAAAATGTATGACTCTAAATTGGTCAATATCAACTGAAATCCCATATGTTTTATATATACATGGGTGTTTTTTACATTTTTCTTGGTGTTGAATGGTTACGCACTCTAGGCCCTATTCTCATGGATTTTAAGGACTTAACCACACAATTCCAATAGGAGGGACAACAATATAAGTTCTAAGGCATCATCACAGGTTCGCCTGAGATCATCAATTCCCATCACATGGAAAATCTCCTCAAAAAATGTCATTTGGGAATTATAGCCCAACTCCACTCCATTCATGTTGTTGAAACATATTTTGTTCATCCCAACCTCCAATCTATCCTCTGCCACCACCAGGTTGTTTTTACCACCCCCCAAGAACTTACCCCTTCCCGTGGAGTCCATGATCATTCCATCTCTCTCATATCGGGAATTATTCCTGCCAATGTTCAACCTTATCATCATCTATTTTACCAGAAGAATGAAATTGAAAAAAATGTTATTGAATTACTCGAAGCCAGTTTTATCCATCCTAGTAATATCCCCTATTCTTCCCCTATGGTCATGGTACTCAAGAAAGAAGGCACTTGGCACATGTGTCCTGATTTATGTGCCCTCAACAAACTCACAATCAAAAACAAATTCCTCATTCCTGTAATTTATGACCTCTTGTATGAATTGAGTGGTGCTCAATACTTCACCAAATTGGATCTACGTTCTGAGTATTACTAGATCTGTATGAAATAAGAAGGCATTCCCAAGAGTACATTTTGCACTCATGAGGGTCATTATGAATTCTTGGTAATGCCCTTTGGATTGTGTAATGCTCCTTCCACTTTCCAAAGTCTTATGAATCATGTATTTCATCCTTTTCTTTGTTGTTTTTTATTATTTTTCTTTGATGATATTCTCATCTATAATAAAATTTGGCCATCCCATCTCTCCCATGTAAATCAAGTTCTCCATCTACTCTCCAAACATAAAATTTTCCTCAAACAATATAAATGTTCCTTTGGTGCCTCAGAAGTGGAATACCTGGGTCATATTGTCGGCAAGGATGGTGTCCGTGTGGATCCTAAGAAAATTGAATCTATGCAAGATTGGCCTCACCATAAAACTCTTAAGAGCTTGCATGGTTTTCTGTGTTTAACGGGCTATTATAGGAAGTTTGTTCAGAATTATGGAAATATTGCAGCTCATCTCACTTCCTTCCTTAAAAAGAATGCTTTCAATTGGACTTCATTTGTGGATCATGCCTTCCAAGACTTAAAATATGCTATGTGCTCAACCCCTGTCCTAGCCCTCCAAGTCCTCACAAAGACATTTGTATTGAAATGTGATGATTCCAAGAAAGGAATTGGAATTGTCCTCATGCAAGATGGCAGACCCTTGGCCTTTCCTAACAAAGAAATTTCAGAGTGACATTTGGGCCAATCCATTTATGAAAATAAAATTTTAGTTATTTTGCATGATGAGGAACTCTAGCATCCTTATTTATTGGGTCAATGATTCCAAATCAAAACTGATCATCAGAGTCTCAAGTATCTCCTGGAGCAAATAATTTCATCATTGGTGCAACAAAAATGGGTGACCAAGATATTTGGATATGATTATGAGATCATTTACAAGAATGGAAAGGAACATTTAGTGGCCTATGCTATTTCCAAGAAATATGAAGAAGATGGGTCCCTTTTCTCCCTCTCCTTCATTGTACCAGATTGGCTCCAAGATGTTCGTTAGGAATGGTTGCAAGACCCCAAAATTTCTAGCCTACTCCACCAATTGCAACATAATTCTTCAGTTTCTCTAGGGTACTCTTGGCATAATGAAGAGATTCTCTAGAAATTTTGTTGGTATTTATGCATGAAATCCAAACTTAAATCCATAGTTCTTTCTGAACTTTATGCCTCACCCACAACCATGCATTTAGGATTTACCAAAATCAGGCATGCCACCTGTCTATTTGGGTAACATCAATATCTTTTAATTGCAAAATTTCAATCTAAATTTGATTCAAGTTCTCTTTGACTTTCAGTTGATGTCTTACAATATTGATCTATCCTAGTAGCCTAGGAAAATTTTCTTTTCCAATACCTAATGATCCATTGTCTAGAAAATCAAAGGTCTCTTTGCAATCATCCTTGACTTCCTTGGCCATTTTCTTTCTTTAGGCTATGTTGGCCTCCCATACTTTAAGCATGATATGACCCCTGATCTGCTCTAGGACAGACAACCTTGGAGTTTTTGATACCTCTTCTTTTGCCGAAAGTACAACTGCTTTTTGAAAAGTGGCCCGGGCTACTTTAGCCTCTTTTTCTTTAAAAACAATGTTATCAAAATATTGACTTACTTCTCGAAAATAGTTCTGAATAAACTCTACTTTAGAAATCAATCTTTGTTGCTATGCTTCTATCTTCATATGCACCTCCAGTGCCTAGGCTTGAAATTTTTTTAAATCTATAACTTGATTTTGAATAGAACTCAACCTATCCTACAACTGCCTCACTAATTCTTCTTGCTGGATGACCTACCCTTGACTAGCTTGCATCTTCTTATACATATTATCCAATCTAGACCTGAGAAATTGGATTTCTTTTTTGTCAATGGCTCTAGCTTGTTCTAGCCCTTTGTTTATCTCCTGTCTAATTCTACTCTCTGAGTTCCTTATTTGACTCTACAACTGGGCTATCATCTTATTATTCTTCTTCAACCTTGTTTTTAGATTGTCAACTGAAAATAAGTTAGTTGTTTACAAAGATCCCATAGAGCCTTCTACCTCTATGGATAAATCTTCCTCTTCTAGGTTTTGTCCATCTACGAGCACTCTATGTTTCGTTACCATTGTGCCTTCTTTCAAATGC
>JASDQU010379291.1:0-11254 GCA_032191745.1 Picea mariana | reverse complement strand
ATTTAACAAGAACACTTAGTTGCATAGCTCACTTGTGTTGTTTGGGTGGGATTAGATGTATGCATAGGCAAACACACTTGTGGATTATATCATTGTTTTATCTATACAGTAGCTATATGTTCTATCTTTCTAATGTTTCATGAGCAATTGGTTTAAGTGTTGAATATCTAATTATATGCTTATCTCTGTGGTGTGGATTGGTAAGTGATTGAGTATCCCACTTGGGGAGGCATCACTTATCTAATCCTTAAGTGCTGTTGTGGTTAGTAGCCAGTGAAGGCAGTCCAAGCGGAGTAACTCCCACTTGGGGCATGCTTGGCCCTAGGGTGTGAACTGTTTATCTTTCTGTACATCTGTTCATATAAATGTATCTTTGTATATGAATTGTATATCTTGTATCTAATTTCTGGTATCTGTTTCTGATCTGCAAAACTTGTAAACTCTGTAATACTTAGATACTCTTTAGAACTGATAGTGGCTGCTTGGTTTGGGGTAGTCTGTTAGCTTCATTTGTAAAACTTTTCAATCAATCACCCTCAAACCTTAGTTGACCCCATTTGCCCAACAGTAGGCACTAGTCTAGCTGACTTAGGAAAAGGGTTGACTGTCATATAGATTAGACTTGCATTTCTGCATTGCTGCTTGATCATTATAGGCTAGTTTTCCCCCTTTGGCCTGTAACAAAATAAAACTAACTCCTAGAACATTAACTGTAAAACAAACTTAGCAACTAGGGACTACCCCCCTTGGCTTCCCTAGGAGTAAGCCTAGAAGGAAGAAATTCCAGTCAAGGTGATAGTGTGGGCTGGAATTTAGACACTGTGTCTCCGAGGGCACACTAAGTGAGCAGGACTTAGCTCACGTCTGCAAGTGTGCATTAGGACGGCAACAGGAGGATGACATATTTACATCATGGAGCACTCAAGGTGCTCAAGGAGATTGTGACAGGCCTTCTAGATTTCAACACAAAGCATCATGAGGTATGCAAGGGATGTGCTATGGGGAAGTATACCAAGACAACTTTCCTGAACAGTGATAGCAGGACATGAGGCATCCTTGATTTGATAAACTCATACGTATGTGGGCCCATGTCATCCGTATCCTTGAGTGGGTACGAGTATTATGTAAACTTCATTGATGACCATTTAAGGAAGACGTGGATTTTTTTCATGAAGACCAAGGATGAGATCTTCAGTCAGTTCCAAGAGTTCAAAGCTCTTCTGGAGAACCATATAGGCAGAAAGATCAAGTCACTGAGATCAGACAATGGAGGCGAGTACAACTCGAAGGCCTTCAAGGATTTCTGTGCAGGTGTTGGGATAAAGAGAGAGTTGACTGTTCCGTACAACCCACAGTGGAACGGGGTGGTAGAAAGGAAGAACAGGGCCATTGTTGGGGCTACGAAGGCTATGTTGTATGATTAGGGTCTACCTAGATTCTTATGGGTAGAGACATGCAACATTGCAGTCTACATACAAAACATGAGTCCTCACAAGGTGTTGGGGAGGAAGACTCCAGATGAGCTATTGACAGGGAAGAAGCCAGATATTGGACACTTTAGGATATTTGGATGCTTAGTCTACTGTCACATCCCCTCTGAGAAGAGGACGAAGCTTGAAGCCACTGCGAAAAAGGGAATCTTCAATGGGTATAGTGAGAATTCCAAGGCATAGAGAGTCTACATCCTTGCATTGAGGAAGACAATGGTCAGGAGGGATGTGAAGTTCGAGGAGGACAGAGCCTTGAGGAAGGCTCATGGGACTGTTCCAGCAGTAGCAAGTGATCAAGAGTTTGAGACTCAGAAGGAAGAGTAGACACAGGTCATAGGTGCAGTTACATGCACGGATGCTCAAACTTTAGAGCATGAGGCTCTACTAGTATATGATACTCCTTCTACCAGGAGGAGGAAGACTAGATAGGTCGAGCAGACCTTGAGAGAGGCACAGGAGTACGTAGATGCTCCTAGGACTTCTGTCAAGGAGAGTAGAGAACCACAGAGATTTTCCAGTTACATGGCTCTAATGAGCAAGTTGCTAGAGCCTGAGCCTTCCAACTTTCAGGAGGCATCACAGTAGCAGGTGTGAAGAGATGCCATGGTGGAAGAGTATGCTTCCATCATGAAGAATGATGTATGGGAGGTTGTGCCCTGGCCAAAGTAGAAATCGGTGATTGGCTCGAAATGGATCTACAAGATCAAGCACACTGCGGGTGGTAGTGTGGAAAAGTTCAAAGCCCGGTTTGTGGCTAAGGGGTTCTCTCAGAAGGAGGGAATCGATTATGTTGAGACATTCGCTCTAGTAGCGAGGTACACTTTGATCAGGGCCGTGATCTCGATTGCAGTAGAGATGGGGTGGAAGATCCACCAGATGGACTTGAAGATGGCCTTCCTTCATGGCATCATTGAGGAAGAAGTGTATATTGAGTAGCCAGAGGGTTTTGAGGTGCAGGGGAGGAATTCCAATGTTTGCAGGTTGAAGAAACCCTTGTATGGGCTCAAGCAGGCTCCCAAGGCGTGGTACTAACGGATAGACAACTACTTGCAGGGGATGGGCTTCACTAAGAGTGAGGCAAACTCTAACCTCTACTACATTATAGTTGGAGGTGAGCCACTCATTCTTGTGTTGTATGTGGACGACTTGTTTCTCACAAGTTCAAAGAGGCTCATAGTGGAGTGTTAGAGGGACCTTGCTTCGTAGTATGAGATGAATGATTTGGGGTTGATGCACTACTTTCTGGGGCTAGAATTGTGGCAATGAGATGGTCATACTTTCCTTGGACAAGGGAAGTATGCGGTGGAGATTCTGAAAAGATTTAGTATGCAGGACTGCAAGCCTATGTCTATGCCCATGGTGACCAACTGGAAGAAGATTGATGCTTCCATATCAGAGGCAGTGGAACCTACACTGTACAAGGGGTTGATTGGCTCTCTTATGTATCTGGTCAACACTAGATTGGATATATGCTTTGTAGTGAACACACTCAGTCAGTTCATGGTTGAGTCATGGAGAGTACACTGGGTGGTAGGGAAGCATGTTCTGAGATATTTGCGAGGCACAATTGAGTATGGGTTGAGTTACATCCAGGGAGATGCAGTGAAGTTGATGGGCTATATAAATGTAGACTGGGTAGGTAGCACAATTGACAGAAAAAAGCACTTCAGGGTGCTTTTTAGCTTGGGATTAGGAGTTGTTTCCTGGTTCAGCAGGAAGCAGAAGTCAGTTGCATTGAGTTTTGCTAAGTTAGAGTACATGGTAGCTAGTTAAGTAGCATGTGAAGCCATTTAGCTTCGAAAGCTTTTGATGGGGTTGTTTGGACAAGAGTTGGAGTCTACAATCATCCACTATGGCAATCAAAGCTACATCAAGTTCTCTGAGAATCCAGTGTTCCATGACAGATCCAAACACATTGAGATCATATTTCACTTCATAAGGGACTGTGTGTAGAAAGGGACAATGAAGCTATAGTATATGCCTACATGTGAACAGGTGGCAAACATTCTCACGAAGGCCTTGTTCAAAGGCAAGTTTGTTTTCTTCAGGGATAAGTTGGGGGTGGTGCATAACACCTTCCTCGCTAAGAGGGAGTGTTAATTTTGTAGCTTGGAAGGTGTCTCAACATTGGCCTAAGTGTCCTAGGCATGCTGATGGACATTAATTAATACCCAGTTCAACATTTTTATTTTATCCTAAGTTTTAACTTAGGAAAAACATAACTCGGATTTTTAAAGTATTTGACTTTCGAAATTAATTTTCACTTATAGTGAATTTCTGGAGTCTTCTAGAAACTTCATGAGAAGGGAAAAAGAGTGATAAAAGGAGGCTGAGGGTGAGGACACAACACATTCATTGAGTTGAGCTGAAGAAGAGGGCGCTTGGGTGAGAAAAGCCAAGGGTGCGAGTAACTAGAGAAAGGGGTCGATTTTTGGGTAACGAGGAGATTGATTTAGAGGGCCGACTTGAGTAGGTTGAGTAGGCCGATTTTTGGGCCAAATTGTGCTGTTGGAGGAGGTTGATTTTTGGGCCGTACAACACAACCAGAAGAGGGCCGTACCAAGGCACACCGTACAACCAGAAGAAGGGGCCGTATAGGCCATATAGTTCAGCCAAGGAAGAGGCCTAACAAAGCCTAGTTTCTTTTGGGTCGTACAGCAACAAAATTGCTGGGCTGTACTGTCAAGAGGAGTGTCAAACTCAGGCTTTAAATATTTCTTTGTAAATTTGTTGCTGTAACTAATTTCTCAGAAGCCCAATAAAAGCCCCTCTTTGCTAGTTTTCCCCACTCTGGTGTTTCCAGGGTAAATTTCTGGTGTTGATGATTTATGTGCTTGGTTTCATGTTGCTTCTGCTGTGCATTTTAAGTTAAAAATTCAGCTGTGATTTTTCTGCATAATTTACAAAGTTTATATCAGCAAAGAATTAAATTCTGGGTAGTTAAATTATCGGCTTTAAAATTCTTCTTGCTAGGTTTTAGAAATTAATGTGTAGTTCTGAAGATTTTCCTTACTATTATAATGCAGACCTGCACACTATTTCTTGATAAAACCCTTGTAAGATGTGTTTGAGTAAGCATAAAACTCAAGGGGACATGTATCTTGGGGTAGAGAAATTCTCAAATAGCAAAAACCCCAAGATCTACTAGCTTGTAAAACATAAAATTGAATTGCAAAGCTAGGGTATGCTTTTTTTGTGTTTTTATAATAAAATATTTGATTTTAAAATATATTTTGAAGATTAATGGCTGAAGAAATTGAGAGATTTTTACCCTTACCTCTTACCTTAAGATGTCTGTGAGTACCTCGTAAGCTTAAGATTGGCCCGGATGGATTTCTAGATGATTGGGTTTGGAATCGAAAGACTATCACCCCCAATGCTAGAAAATCACCAATAAATGGGTTCCTCCTTGGATTTTGCTAGGAGAGCTCCTCTACAGGATGGTCTCCAAGACAATCAATCAATTAGGGTCGAAGTGATACTAGACCACTTGGTTAAAGCTACTCTCAAAGGAGTTGGTCCAACAACTTGGGGTGTATTACACTTGGATCCCACAAAGAAAGGAGACGAAGGTCTATCTTCTTTCTTCCACGTGACTATGTAGCCCCTCAATGGATTAATTGATTATCTCTCGCAATTCTCCTAAGGAACCCCTGTCAAAGCACAATTAAAATAATCCTAGACCAAGAAAAACAGACATTATAGTAGACAATTCACAGTGACACGAGAATTGAGTTAGGAAAAATGGCATTATGATCTCACAAAGTTTCAACAACATCAAATGAGAGGAGGGCCTAGCCTTATATAGTTAAATTTGTAACAACTAGTTTCTACCTCCCTTGTAAAAAAGTAATTTTCTTGGTATGCTCATCCACAATTGGTTGGAGGCTAAACCATTTGATAATATTTTTTATTACATCATTCCTTGGTCAAAATGTGATAAAATCCATTTTTAGAATACTTGACCAATTGATTTGTCCACATGAGAGGTGTGCCCCACCACAAAAGAAATCGTATGGTGCAAGAGATGACTCGATTTGGGTGAGAGAAAGACCAACGTTCCACTTAGGGACAATTCCATCTTGAAGAATGAGCTCAAACGGTCACAATTTGCTCACTTTGACTCCAACGTCTAGCTTGACCAATTAATGGAGGTTATGATTTGTCCCAAGAGGGACGAATTGGTCATTTGATGGACAAAATTGATTATTTTGAATGTCGAGTCAACATCTTTGACTTGCCAAAATTATTCCAAGGTGAGAAAACCCCCAACATTCCATTCCTTGACCATTTGACCTTGGGATGAGTGCCCAACGAATTCTTAGAAGTGGGACGATTTTCTCTTGGGAGGCAATATCTCCCTCAATATTCCATTAATGAAAATTCTGCAATATGTGTTTTGCTTGTGATTTTTTTTTTGTCATTTTGAACCCATGTATTTTTGCCTCGGGGACGACTGCCTCAAAAGACATGCAATGAAGAAAACTTTGTGAGACTGCCATGTTGAGAACAAAACTGATAGTGCAACATGGCCAAGGTATGTCTACATACTGAATAGAAAAATAACCATGTGGGAAGACATAGGTGTGCATGACATGGACCGGAGTAGGCCCCACAAATTGCAATCACCCCTACATAAGACTTGTGGCTCACACAATCATGTGTTCCAATAGATCCATGCCACGACCTCCAATCCTATCCAGGACAAGAGATAGTGAGATGGGGACTAAAATGATTGATCGTGATTGAACAAACTCTGGGAGTCCACTACATAATTGTCCACTATGGCTTACATGGCTTTAGCTTGCATCCTTGGACTTACTATGGTGTAACGAAGTGAAAATATATGCTACCTCTTGGAGAGGTAACGCGACCCTTCCTTTTCATGCTTTCGAGAGAGAACATCTGCTACCACATTCTCCTTGCCCTACTTATAAATGATCTCATAATCATATCCCAACATTTTGGTGATCCGTTTCTATTGCTCAAGGGATGAAATCCTTTACTTCAGGAAGTTTTTCAAGCTGCGATGATTTGTTTTAATCTGGAAATGTTGCTTGAGCAGGTATGGATGTTAGATATCCACTGCTTGTTGTATAACCATCATTTCTTTAACATAAGTGGATTTTCCCAAGTGTCTCTCATAGAGTTGTTTGCTGGTAAAGGCCAATGGTCTTCCCTCTTGTATAAGTACTGCTCCTATGCCTTTACTTGAGGCGTTACATTCCAAGACAAAGGTCTTCTCTTAGTGAAGTTTGGGAGAGTAGAGTACCGGGGTTGTACAAATAACAGTCTTCGAATCCTGGAAGGCTTAGTCTACGACGTCATTCCAACTAAAAGAATTTTCTTAAGAAAGGCTGTGAGGGAAGTTGCAATCTTACCATATTTCTTGATGAACTTTCTGTAGTAACTAGTGAGACCAAGAAAACCTCTTAAATTTTTAAGATATTTGGGACGTGGCCAATCCTTCATTGCTTCAATTTTGTATGGATCCACACGTACACCATCATGATCAACGATCTGGCCCAAATACTCCACTTCAGAGACACCAAAGGCACATTTGGATCTCTTGAGAAAGAGTTGATGATTAACAAGCAATTGTAAGACCTGATCCACATTGGTGTGCTAAGGTTTATTGTAGATCAAGATGCCGTAGAAAAAGACTAGGGCAAAATGATGGAGAAAGGGTTGAAAGATGTTGTTCATGAGACTATGGAAGGTGGAAGGTGCATTGCAAAGGACAAAGGGCATCACCAAGAACTTGTAATGGCCTTCATGAGTGTGAAAAGTAGTTTTGGGAATATTAGCCTCCTTAATGCGAATTTGGTGATAGCCCGAGGGGAGATCATGTTTGGTGAAGAATTGAGCACCTTTGAGCTCATCCAAAAGGTTGTCAATGATGGGAATTGGGAACTTATCCTTGATTGTTATTTTGTTTAGAGCTCTAAAGTCAGGACACATGTGCCAAATGCCTTCTTTATTGAGGACCATGACAACTGGTGATGAATAAGGACCGGTACTAACGTGGATGATACAAGCGGCTAGCAACTCGTGGACTATCTTTTCAATTTCATTTTTCTGGGCAAATGGATGGAGATAAGGGCATACCTTGGGTGGGAGGCTACCTGGTATGAACGGAATAGAATGATCATGCTCACCTTACGAGGGTGGTAGGCCTTGGGGAGTTTCCAATACAGATTGGTGTTTGGCGAAGACCAGTTGCATGTTAGGATGGATGGGTAGAGAAGGTGTCTCAAAGGTTGGAAATGCATGGAATTGGGAGACAATGCAGAAGCATCCTTTTTTTAGAAGCTTTTCCATACGGTGGGTGTTGATTATATTTGGAGAGCGAACGATGATTCCTTTGAAAGTGCAACGATGGCCCTCTTGCTGGAAACTCATGTATAACTCACAAAAATCCACGGTGATGGGACCTAATGCCTATAACCATTCAACACCCAAGACAATGTCACAACCACCCATTTCATTAGCAAACATGTGGGTTTTCAAAGAATAATCACCCATTTGTGTTGAATTTTAATGCTTAGCTCATGTACATGTAGTTTATTTCAATTTAACATGTACTTGAACCATAAACAATGCAACAATACCATATACAATAGTTGCAGTAACCAAGATCACAAGAAGAATAACCATGCACAAGAACACAAGAGTTTATCTTGGAAAACCCTTCTCAATCAAGGGAAAAACCCAACAATCCTTTGCTATAGAGTCAAGAGAAGATCCTCCACACCATAAACCTTAGCACACAAGAGGGTGCTTACCAAAATCTAGAAACTAGCGCCTAAGAGAGGTGTGCACTTCAGGCATACAAGCACTTGTTGAAATTATGAGATGACAAGTGAGTGAGTGGGATCCACTCTTATTTATACAAGACTTCGACACAACAAAAGGTGTCTATTGGCACAATAGGGCCGACCTCATTAACTCAATAATATAATTAATCTTTACTCAATATTAATTATCTTTCACATGGTGGGGTCGACTTGTACCCTTTACAACATAATTAGGGTTACAAGTAAATTTTACTCTGAGACAATATAGCAAGGATCGCTCTCATCCACTAGTTCTCAGTCACTAGGGACACATCCACCTGTGCTCACCCACAGGGACGCCACACTCAACAGATCACTCAGTTGAGTCCATAGGAGTACCATCTGGATCACCATCTCAAGCCAACTCAACTAAGTCCATAGGAGTACAAGGCAGGAGACCATCTCAAGCCGACTCAAATTAGTCAAGAGGAGTACAAGGTAGGAGACCATCTCAAGTCATCTCGACTCAGTCCAGAGGAGTAGACAAGAGACCACACGTCATCACAACTCAGTCTAGAGTCTGACGCACACCCATCACATGGACACACCCAACACATGGGCACACATTGTCTTAACTCAAACCAGAGGAGAACGACACACCCATCACATGGGCCCTCTCACAGATCGACTCAACTCAGTCCAGAGGAGAACGACATGGAGAATGTCACATGACGCTGCAATCATCAACACTCCCTCTGAGCTAGGGAGGCATTCTCCACCAGGCCAAGTCTCTCATGGAAGTACCTGAACTTCATCCTGGCAAGTGGTTTGGTGAAGACATCTGCAACTTGCTTGTGTGTAGAAAGGTACTGCACGTGTACTGCTTTCCTCTGCACCATATCTCTGATAAATGGTATTTCATCTCATTGTGTTTCGTTTTATTGTGAAACACAAGATTCTCTGAGAGCTTCACACAACTCTGGTTATCGCAATGGATAACTGTGGAATCCATCTCATGACCAAATAAATCTGCAAGGAGCTTGCGAAGCCACTTTGCTTCGCGGACTGCCACACATAACGCTATGTACTCTGCTTCTACGATACTCAAAGCCACGGAGCTCTGTTTCCTACTGCACCAGGAAACCACGGCAGATCTCAAAGTAAAACAACAACCGGATGTGCTCTTTCGGTCCACTGCGCTCCTTGCCCAATCTGCATCAACATATCCCTGCAACCTCATGTCTACACCGGAGACATATCTTAGGCCATATCCAACTGTGCCTCGTAGATATCTCAACACATGCTTCGCTGCTATCCAGTGAGTCTATCTCGGCTGACTCATAAACTGACTGAGTAAATTCACTGCATAGCATATATCGGGTCTGGTGTTAACTAGATACATCAATGATCCAATCAGCTGTTGGTAAAGATGTGGATCAATCTCGCCTGAATCAGTAGAAGCCTCATTCATTTTCTTTAGATCCATCACCATCGATGTAGGCATGGACTTGCAGTCTGTCATACCGAATTTCTTCAATATCTCCACTGTATATTTTCCTTGATTGAGGAAAATCTCATCAGTCCTCTGCCACACTTCTAGTCCCAAGAAGTAGTGCATCATGCCAAGATCCTTCATCTCGAATTCAGAAGTCAATGCATGCTTGCATTCAACAATAAGACTTTTTGAACCAGTGAGGAATAAATCATCAACGTACAGGACCAAAATCAGGCACTCGTCACCAACAATATGGTAGTATAGGTTTGGATCAACTACACTCTTGCTAAAGCCCAAACTCATCAAGTGTCCATCAATCTTCTCGTACCAAGCACGAGGTGCCTGCTTTAGTCCGTACAGGGCTTTCTTCAACCTGCACACATGAGACTTCTGCTCATGTATCACGAATCCATCCAGCTGCTCGATGTAAACTTCTTCCTCAATCTCACCATTGAGAAAGGTTGTCTTTACATCCATCTGATGTAGTCTCCAACTCATGGATGCAGCTAGGGCAATAATCGTACGGATGGAAGTGTATTTGGGCAACATGAGCAAATGTCTCCTCATAATCTATTCCCTCCACCTGAGAGAATCTTCTAGCCACAAATCTCGCTTTGTACTTCTCAATACTTCCATCAGTTGCATGTTTGATCTTATAGATCCACTTGGAAGTCATCGCAGACTTCCCTTCTGGTCTCAGAACAATATCCTACACATCATTCTTCATGATGGACTGATAATCATCTGTCATGGCATCTTGCCAAACCTGCTGATCTGCTGCTTCTCCATGACAAGAAGGCTCAGTATCAATGATGTGGCTCATAGCTGAAACATAACTCAAAAATCTCTGTGGTCTCTTGCTCTCTCAGAATGTATCTCGAGGAGCTGTATGTCCCTCTGCCTCTTGCAGAGTTTGTCGAGCCCAGGCATGCCTCTTATGGTCTACTGCAGTGTCTCTGGGAACATCAACTGGATCAACTGGATCTGCAACTGTCTTCCTCTGAACTGCTGAAGGGGGAGAAGGTACTATCTCTTCTTTCTTCTCAAATAGTTTGACTCCCTTTGAAGTCGGAAGGATAAAAATCTGTCCTGGAGGAAATTGTGACATCATCCTTTTCCTGTGTTGCTACCTGGAGACATCCCATGTCTTCTTAGGTCTCATACTGCCTCTACAGTACTTTGCTGGCCTCCCTGTTAGATTTTAGGGTAATTTTAATTTCAGCAGTCTCTTTTAATTTCAAAGCCAAAAACATTTAGATCTGAAATACAAACAGCATACAGAGATAGATCTATAAAAGGCAGTGACTGTAGAAGAAGTAATAATAGATCTCAGATCATAATAGCAGATCTAGAAGAAACAGTAATCAGCAGATTAGACAAAGTTAATACCATAGTAAACTCAGACTATATGCAATAAACTCAGATCTCAAACATTAATGAAAAGATCCTCTAAGAGTAACAGTAGATCTATATCTAGATTCTGAAGTAAAACT
>JASDQU010379290.1:0-11254 GCA_032191745.1 Picea mariana | reverse complement strand
AGTCATTGCATTTCTATTTTATCCTATACCTCCTATTCAGTTACACCTTGAATCTCCAAGAAAATTCATCAACAACTGAATCGCCAACCGTCCAAGAATCATGATTCAGTTATGTTAATTGAATTGTAACTGATTGATTACCTGTGAGGTGAAACGGTAACCCTTTGATCAAGTTTCCAATTAACCAGCACCTTTGGATTAAATCTGTAGGATTTCGCGTTTATCTCATATGCCCACTAACTGTGACTGAGCGCTAAACATAATTTGAATTTCATGAATTCGCATCTCGGCATTCCTGTGATGAAGGGTCTCGACACTCCAAGTCGTGATCGCTGAAACTCCGAGATGGAGCTTAGCACCGCTAGCTTCTTCCCCTCACGTGACCACCGGCAGTGACCATAGGCTGCACCAAAAGGCACTTCATATTTAGTGAACTTATGAACTTTATCAAGCCTAATCAATGATCGAGATATCCAATGATCTGACGGTCCAGATCTCATCATGATCTCGCATGTCGCGATTCCTATGATGAAGGGTCTCGATACTCCAAGTCGCAATTGCCGAGACTCTGAGATGGAGCTTAACACCGCTAGCTTCTTCCTCTTACGTGACCACCAGCGGTGACCATAGGCTATGCCAAAAGGTGCTTCGTATTTCATGAACTTATGAACTTCATCGAGCCTAATCAATGGTCGAGATCTCCTATGATCCGATGGTCCAGATCTCATCGTGATCTCGCATATCGTGATTCCTGTGATGAAGGGTCTTGATACTCCAAGTCGCGATTGCCAAGACTCCGAGATGGAGCTTAACACTGCTAGCATCTTCCCTTAAGCCTTCGAAAATGTGACCTTGTCTATGACCATGGGCCAAACCTTATCACGATTTTGTATATCGCGAGTTGCAAGGTTAGAGCATTTCCTTCCTTTGACTTTCTAGTCAGCGAAAAATTAATCCCTTGCCACATGTCCCTCTTGGATCAATGGTTAGGATCTTATCGTGATTTCACAACTTCATAGGCCCTCGTCATGCCTGATCGACGGTCCAGATCTTTTCATGATCTCACATATCATGAGTTCCCACACCATGCTTCGTTGACTCCTCCAATGTGCAAGTCAGCGAAATTCCAATCGCTTGCCACATGTCCTATGACTCCAACGGTCAGGATTTTTATCACGATTTCACATGTCGTGAGTTCGAACCTCCTTCCTTTGGATTTCCCAATCTGTGAAACTCTGAAACGAAACCTTTGTCGTGCTTTGACTGTTTTCCTCCTTCTAATCTTACACTGTTGATCTTGTCATTATCGCTACGCTACTGATCATGCTGATCTTTGCCATCTGATCATGCTGATCTTCGCCATCAATGAAAAACATGCATACTTTGCCTTTGTCTAAAAACATGCCAACACATCATGCATCAAACAAACATAATGATCTAGCATACTGACACATCATGCAGTTGGAAGCCACATACGACAATCAATCAGACGACAACAAAAATGACTACCTGTCTGTCCTACCCTACAAGGTTACGACCTCTAGGACACATAAGAAATGGTCAAGCCTAGGTTCTCATCGATTTTGACCATTTAAGGTCTCAAGGATGGAGACTATTCTGAGGAACAAGGAGGTGTATACATCCTACCTGACACAAGAAAAACCATGCCTACTAAGCTAAAAGATAACATCAATCAACCAAACACAACAATATCAATGACACAAGTAACTAGAAACTTCCCGACGAGCGAGAGACAATCACATTGACGTTACAAAACCAATACAAACTTAATTACAAAACAACATCATACACATCGAGAGGTGCATGACCCTAAGTTGGGTTATCATATGCACTTCTTGATCATCACGCACAATGATCCAATATTACAGAATCATGTCGCCACAGTGCAACAAGCACACCAGGGACCCAAGCACAGTAAGAACAAATCTAAACCTTCAACCAAACATAAAATCCAGTTGTTCCAAAATCCAACTTGCACAGGCATACATTATACGAAACCAAATGAGAGCATTGTAATCAATCTAGATAAACAGGGTGTAATGTAACTACAATCAAGAAAGGGTTAGAAATTGCAACATTCTAGATGTATCTCACAACTATCATACCAACATAAAAATATTCTAGCACATTTCATCCAACCTCAATCAAAATCCAAAAACTTATAAAAATACTTTCCTCCTTCATTTAAAGAAAACCCCTCATAACATCATAAGGAACTGAAGTGTTATTTGTAACTGAATAATCATTGTTTACCCTTAATGAACCATTAATTAACATAAATCAAAATATTTCATCATTCTTCCTAATTTACAATCCTTTTCATCATTAGGAAGAATGAGCATCAATTATATTTGAATAAATTAATATTATCCTATGAAAATTATCATTTAACATAAGGCATTTGCTCCCCAACTTTCTTTCAATTACAATCCCTTTACATCATTATGAAGAAAAGAGCATCATGTATATTTGACTAAATAAATATTTATCTTATAAAATTAGTATTTAACATAAGAAAATAGATAACTAGACAAGTTAAAGTGAGGATACCATCATTTTCAAGGATTAATCATTCCCTTCGATCTATCTGAAAAATACATCCTCTTAACATTACGAAGGAATAAGTGGATGTCTTCTAATTAAAAATTGTCATTAAGACTCCACATGCAAGCTTACAATAGTTATTATAATAACTGACTTTTATACAATTGAATTAAAGGTATTCCAAAAGTTCCTTGAAACCCTATTAGAGTCTTATTTGGAATGCATTCAAGGGAAAAGAACTGATTTAAAAAAAATTGTAAAACAAATTCAAGTATTAAAACTAATAGTCATAATTAAACTGTTATATAACTGTTGTATCCACCATTAACATGGAACTATTAAGATAAAGAAAACAAATTTAAATGATTTAAAACTATTAATCAATTTAACTCTTATAGTATTGTTATAATCACAATGAGGTGGTTATGATAGTTGTTTTAATTACAGTTGTAGTCATGACATCCAACATTAAAGCAATAAATTGATATAAAAATAGCCACATCACTGTTTACTCAAGAATTTCAGAAAGTAAACAAAGGAAACTGCCACTGCCATAAAGATATCTTCCATCCAGGTAAACAAACAAAGGAAACCGCCATTTCCATAAATATCGCTTCCATCAAGGTGTCAACATGCCCCATTTTTACTGGGCCTTGGGATATTATGTGATCTTGAGCCTCATATCGACCAACAAGTCTCATGTGACACACCAAAAAGTTTGACTAGAGAGAGAAAGAATAACCACTACTTTGTTTGTGGATTGTGTGCATTGGAAAATATGACATCAATGGACAAGACATAATAATGATTAGGCGATGTTGATTGGAGATATCTAGCCACGTCGATGAGGATGGAAGGAGATAAGGCTTTATCATAAAAAGACAATTGCATAATCATTCACATGAACAAAATGGATGGCTTTAATGGCGTCTAGGCATGGCGTGGGCTGACGGACATGATGTAGTACATAGTCCACGAAACTAGGAAAGAATCGTAGGATTAGGATAGGATCTTTTGCAAGATCTGGATAATAAATTGCCTCCATAAAAATATCTTCCATATTAAATCATTGTCGGGAATGAAAACGATACACATTCCAAAATTAACTCGCAATACAAAAAGGATCATAAAAACACAAGCAATGTTGGGATTCAGTGCTCGTTCTAGACGCGAAATGATCAAACAAACTCCAGAAATAAAATGAAACACAACCACATTGAATCACACTAAAAACAAGATTATAAAATGTGGGCAAAGGTTTTGGGTCCAAGGCTCATTCTGGCCACGAGAAATTATCACCATAACTGCAGGAATAGAATGATATGCGGTCCAATTTAATCACAACACTTAGAAGAGGGATTAAAATCATAGGAAAAGGTTTGGGTCAAGGGCTCACTCTTTCTTAAATCAAGGCAAGCATCCAATCCAAGCATGATCCTTCCAGTGTCCATTATATCCAAACAACCACCAAGCGCAAGGCTCTAAGGGAGAGTCCATGAGGCCAGGGGCGAAGAAGTTCATAGTGGGCAACTTGATGTGTTTCAGAAAAATAAAAAATAAATTAAAATCAATTAAAACCTGTAAGGAACCAAGGATTTCACAACAGTAAATAAGATCCCAAGAAAATTTAAAACCACAAGAGATAGGTATAAAAGACAATAATATAATAGGAGCAACTATCATAGCACTACAAAAATAAGAGGAAGAATGTAGATGGAACTAGAATGGATAAAGGTTGATGCACCACCGGATTTGGACTACAAATAAATTAAACAAAAGGGAAGATCCTCAAGCAATAGAGACCATAAACTATAGAAGGATGAAGTCTCTCTTGGTTGAATCATAAAGCCATACATGAACAACGAAACACAGAGCGAGAAACCAGAAATTAATACCATCTAGATGTAAATCAGCATACAATCAAATAAATAAAATTGAGAAATTTAGACTTGTGTACCTTGAGTGAAGGTGAAGGTTCCACTGTTGTCGTCTCGTGCTTGCACTTCGTCTTGCTCCGTCTTTCCAACCATTGAGACCTCACCAGTACCTACCAACCAACTCTAGGGGTACTCTTCTTCCCCCTGAGCCCTCCGAGATGGAAAGGGACCACACACACAATACCAGAGAATGCTAGCTATCTGAGATGGATATCCCAACTCCCACAAGAAAAGTCCAGTCAAAGTAAATTCCAGCAATGTAAACTTACGCATACCAGACGTAATCCATACTCCTCCTCCTCCATCCTTTTTATAGAGTTTTCTTAGTGTATAGTTTCCCAAACCCTCATTAGATTCTTTTTATTAAATTTAATTAGGATAAAACTCCCTCGTACGCATGTCACTCGATCCCTTCGTTGCACAAGAAAATTAATTAATTAATTAATTAAATTTACCTATTTCCCTCACCCACCTAAAATAATTCCTAAAAATACTCCTCAGTGTCCCTTTATTCCCTTACATTTTTTAAATGACTTACGCCTTACTTAAATCCTAGTCGAGTTCACAAATAGAAAGTTCCAAAGACTAGATTCCCTACTAAGTTAGAAATTACCCTTTTTCTTTAAGTTTCCCTTTTCCTTTTAAGTATCCCCCTTTTTTAAATAAGTTCAAAATTAGAAAGTTTAGACAAAAACAACCATTTACCCCTTTTAATAATTAAACCTTCATTAAATTTTTACTTTAATTATTAATGCTTGAATTTTCTTTACCCCCTTTTTGTTACATGTCCATTTAGCTTTTTCTTTTTTGTTCACATATTCCACTTAGACCTAGGTTTTAAATTCACTAGGTTTAGCGAAAATTCTTACGGGAAAAATTTGTTATTAAACTTCACTCATACCATCATTCATTTTAAGGATGAGCAGGTCTTAAGGAGGCATAGTTTTCTAGGTACTAGGTTTATTAACTTACAATAGTTAAAGTTACAACGTGCCCTTCAAGATGCACTACCTTCTCCAAGGGTGCCACTTGCCTGCATTTCATTTTTATTTGCACTACTTTCCCTTCAATATGCACTACGTTCTCCAAGGATGCCACTCTCTTATTGACTGAATTTGTTAGACGTGAAACCCATGTACTCAATACTCTATAAGGTGACTTTGTGGGAGACTAAGGGCCTCTAAGGAATAAATACCCTACCTTATTGCACGCCCCTTAGAATCATCGTGAGCGATTGTCACAATCTTCCCTCACAACATTATGGATCTCTTGAACTAGGTAATTGTTAACCTATAGTTCGAGCCATGGCGAGAGTGCTAGTAGGTTGTGGCAGGGTTGCTACCACACCTCTACCTAAATGTATCTGGTTGTTGTGCATGACCCCTTTACTCCAAATGTGAGTCTAGTTGGAAAGCTATCGTCATCTTGCACCCATCAACGAAACATGTCAGTTATAAAAATGAACATCATAATATATAGTCATACATCACATGTGTAATATAAAAAACAATCAAACCATAACAGTCTACTCCCTGACTCGATCTGGAGTCCAAGGAGATCCATTGATGCCATTGGAATCCTCTAACATCCAGAGTCATGCACACTCAGGAGAACCCAGTCAATAGCATCTATTGATGTAAATATAGAAAAAATAACATATCATCATATCCACAATATCTCATAATCATAATCAAAACAACCAATCGTATAATGAACCAGATCACTTGCACACAAGTGTCCTCAATGAATAAGTCTGCTCAGTGTGCACAAGAGTGGGATGTTACACTCATTCTAGTGTTACTGCATTAAAAAATACTTGTATATAGAATCTCACTTCCATGTACCTTTGGATATATCAAACATCCCCTAGGTATACTTGAAACTAAAACTAGATAAATAGATCAACCATCTTGTTTCTATAGTACACTAATACAAATATTTGGGGAGATGACTCTCTAGTACCATGGTAGTTGGGTAGTATAACTAAGGGAATGATCAAGCTTCCTTAGTTAGTGACTTGAGATATTGGGCTAAGAACTATTGTTAGACCCCACAAGTATATCATAAATTTACTGGATAGTTGGTTGTCATTGATGTCAACAAATGTGATGGATGTATTTGAAGAAGTATACAATAATCCCCAGAGGTGTAGTCATGAAGCATGAATTTTTTTTAGGAATAAGGACATGAAGGACAATGTAAATACATGTAACACACTCATATATGGATACTCCTTATTGTGTTGTTTCCAACAATAGTTGGTACGTCACGTAGTTCCTCACGACTAAGGAGCTATGAGGTCATGAATTTGGAAGCCTCGAAGAATGGTTAAGAAATCATAAATTGTTGGAACAAGAACTTGTTATTTGGCCCCAAAATGAGGAAAAAGGGTAAAATAGTTGTAAACAAGAAGTGACATGTCCGCCCTAAACTTAAGTAAAGAAGTTACTTGGAAACGTATAAATAGACATCAAGAGCATCTCATTTGTACACACACAAGTTCATTGAATATATATCTAAGTGATAAAGTGATTATTTTATAAGGTAACCAAGGATATCTGAGGAGAATTTTATAGGGAAGATGAGGTGAAGAAGGGAGAAATTCCAAATGAGGATGAAGTCTTTTGATGATGTGTTCTAAGGTATGTTATTTAAAGGTCATCTTACCATTTTCGATATAATTGTTTTCTAGAATGATTCAGATAGAAAAATTTAGAGGAGGTTGAGAAGACATGCCAAGGTACCTATGGTAAACATTTAATCTTTTGGTTCATTGTGTAACGAAACCCATTGTTAAGACCACAAGCCTTGCATAACAAGTACATTTTTTTTTTTGTAGGAAATAATAACGACAATACATTCAAACATTACAACATGATGATGAACACAACACATGAAAATCACACATAAATAAACATAGCGAATCTTGTCCCTTTGTCATGGAAGGAAGCGAAGATCAAGGAAGAAAAGGTGAAAAGAGAACTGTGTGGAAGACACAGTGACTGTTACTGGGTCAAAGTGAGAAAAAGAGCATAAAAGATGGAGCAAAGCTGGAGAAATTAAGTCATTGGATGGGGAGATCGAGGATGAAAAGTTAGCAATGAAGAAGGAACATGGACAACGCATAAAAATCCATTGTTAGATGCTTTGGAGCACCACGTGAGAAGGAAGAAAAGACAGGCTAGCGAAGCCCTGAAAACATGGGTCAAGCTGACCTGGGGTTTTAGAAACCTAGGGTTTTGGTATCTAGGGTTTTGACACCGAAGCTTTGGCCTAAGGATGTCAGTGAGATATTTTTGGCAAAGTTTTGAGTTAGACTTCATCTACTTTGCAGGTGTTGCCGAAAGGGCCAGTAGTTAGAATTTTTTTGGTGCGTTGTTGTAGCGTTGAACCCTGGGTCTGCCCCTATGCCAACAACAACCTATAATACTAGAACATCATAGAGTGATAAGAAAAACATGACATTCAATTAGACAAATAATAAAAACGACTACCTGCCCATCCTATCCTGCAAGGTTAGGACCTCCAAGACACATAAGCAATAGTCAAGCCTCGGTTCCCATTGATTTAGACCATTTAAGGTCTCAAGGCTGGAGAATGTTCTGAGGAACAAGGATGTGTCTACATCCCTCCCCACACAAGAAATATCATGCCTACTAAGCTAAAGAAACATCAATCAATCCAAACACAACAGCTTTAACAAAACATGTAGCTAGAACCCTCCCGTCGAACGAGAGACAATCACATTAATGTTACAAAATGAGTACAACCTTACTTACAAAAACAACATCATCCACATCGAGAGTCACATGATCCTAAGCCAAGTTTCATATGCACTTATCGATCAACATGTTAAATGACCCAATCATAAGGTATCATGTCACCACATTGCAACAGAGGCACTAGGGACACACACGCAAACAAAATAATTCTAAACCTTCAACCCAACATAAAATTCAACATTCCTGAATTCCACTGGAACTGACATACATTATTATTGAAAGATGATGTTTTAAAGTTGTAAATAAAAAGAGAATGTGTTAAAAGTGAAGAACCTTGTAGTTTTCAAAATCATAGTCTACTTCTATAAGCTTTTTTTTTCTTATTTCATTAAAAATTTCTTCACATTATAACAAGGTTTTTAGTAAATACTTTTACATATTACTAAACTAATATTGAATTGAATAATTCTAGATATGGAAAAGAAAAGAACTATAACAAAAAATAATTTCTTGTAAATTGAAAGATAATGTTCTAAAATTACAAGTGAAAGGAGAATGTGTTAAAAATGAAGAACTTTATAGTTTGCAAAAATATAGCCAAACTTTTATCTTCCTTTTTCATTATAGCAAATTTTTGAGTTAGACATCGAAATAATTATAAACATTGAGAACCTTTTACCTTTATCTCAAATAAGAAAAACCAATTTAGTATAGATATAAATAAATAAGTATAAGACCAAATGTAGATTAAGTTTATAAAATCAATAACCACATTATTGTTGTGAGCAGGAAATCCCTCTACGGACTAGCACTTAGGGTTTTATTATGCATGTAGAAAAGACCTAAAGATTCCTACTTTCTACCGTCGTCTTGGACCTAATCCCTATTATTCTTAAGCAAATACATACTTAAGAAGATCAAGTGAGCATACCTTATTTTGGGCGTTTGATATCGATCCTTCTTCACACTTGATCGCTCTTTGACTGCAGCTCTCCTCCCAAGGCTGACCTGCATTCACACAAGACCAATAAAGAACTCCACATGCATTTTATCTACAGATTAATGGGTTAGAGATTCAATCAATATGTATGCAATAAACCATGAAAACCTCATATGGTGGGACGGGAAAAATACTTCTTTATTATTAACTTCAACAAATCAACTTACAATGATGAAGTCGACCACTGCTCCATGAACTTGGTCCTGGGCTCCTCTTCAACTATCGTTCAAATTTTTTGCTCTATATTTCTCTTTGCACAAGGATGGCTAAAGGGTTGGGACAAAGCGAATGCGCAATCGGGTATAGTTTATTTACTATGATTCTCCTCCTCCAAATGGGACCCCTAACCCTTATTTTATAGGCTAGAAGAAGCTAGGTATTTGGTTGAACCCTCGTCCATGCATGGTCGAAAGGTTTAGTTAACTCACCCAAAGCTGTGTGTTCCATCAACAAATTTCCTTTTTTTGTGCTTTTCTAGGTACACATGGGTTGTCTTGGGTCAGCTAGCATGTACACGCATGCAGTAATGTAGCAGGGCACGTGGGCCTTTATAAAAGAGGTTTTTAAGAAGAGTTGTTCAGTAGTGTTTTGGCAAAGAAGGAATCTAAGATGGCCTGATGCCAGGTAAGCATGTCTGGTGCAAATTAGGGTTATAACAGATGCCCCCTAATCTGTGAGGTCAGAAGAGCATCTGATGGCCGAAATACATTAACAATATTCACTAATGTGTCGAACAAGTGAGCCCAGAGACCAAAAATCAGGAGGTGTCATCTGCAAAATAGTAATTGTCTCACCGAGGCAGGCATACCCATGCTTGGGATAAAATGAAATCATGGCTACCAATCAAATACACTGTAGATCCATGTCATATAACTATATAAAGTGTATCCACGAGCAATACACAACGGAGCTACATCTCGAAATAAAAAAGATATACGTGTAGAGTATCCATCTTCTTAGAAGCTGATAAGGCCTGATGGCTGGAGATGAGGTCTTCAGAGCTCGAGCAAAAACTTCAAAATCTTCAAAACTCGGGTAGGAGTGTAATATGAGTGTACGACTTCACTACTCAGAGGTCTTCGACGGCTCATCGGTCATGGACTAGAGAATCTTGATGATCAGACTGAAGGCTTCATTGATTTCAAACAAAGACTCAATTAGACTTTTAGGATGGCCGGGTATGAGGGCAAGAGACAAACTATAGAGGAGCTGACTCAGGCTTGGTAAAAAATTCCCTTGGACAATAGCACGACAAATGACAAGACTCAAGTAGCATGGCATTAACATAAGTTTACGAGGCAGGAGGCAACCCAAAATCTCCATATGTTTCGAAGAATAACTAAATGGAAGGAGGACATAGATATTTGTTGTGATATCAGCTTCCTAAGGTCATATTAAATCCCAAAGTTTGATGAACAAACAGATAGGTGTGCTTTATCCAAGGGCGACTCATTATGCTGCCAATAAAGAAAATACTTTTCCCTTCCTCTTTTTGCGGTATATTTGACTTTTTTTTGTCTTTTTTCAATAATTTTGGAAAAAGAATAAAAGAATGTTACGTTACAAAGGAGGAACGAATGTTTCAAACATACAAGTTCAGGGCACAGGGACAAGACTGATGTTCAAAGTAAGGACACTCGGGAAAAATCCTCCAGGGGCCAAAGGTGTCAAGATGAAGAGGCAAAGTGCTACAGGGCTTGCGTATAAGGTATGCTTCAGATGGTTCAGTTGAGATCAACATGGAGCTGGCATTAGGCTAAAGACGCGAGTATGCAAATGTGATTAATAAAACACACAATGGTATTTTTCCTTCGATGTGAGTTTAACAAGCCTAGAGAAGGTAAGCTCGGCAGTTTTTCATATTTAGAGTGTCTGAAAAAACGTAAAAGGAGACTCTACTAGGGTACCTTTTTTGAAGGTAGTCTAGTCAGTTCGAAAAGGGGGTAAGGTAGCACCGACAAGATGTCTATTCAAAACCATTTTAACGAGTGTGATAAAGACAAGATCACTTGGCCATTTTTTCATTTTTA